>CP137669.1:38369982-38406602 GCA_037976565.1 Mesocentrotus franciscanus | reverse complement strand
GATATGCTACCTGTGTGTGTGTTTTTTTTTATCCCACAGAAAGTTTGACATGGAATTGAGGGGAAGAGGAGGGTGCAATATAGTGTTAACCCACACTTTTCTGAAAAATGAGTTACATCCATTTTCATCATCTTTTTAGTGTTCTATCTTTTACAATTTAAAAACGGAAATCGACTGATTAATAGGCAAATGAATAAATCATTCTTCCCTGAAAACAAGCAATTATCTGAACACAACAACAAAATTAACTCCCCTTAATCAAAATGGCGTAGCTTTTAAAGAAAAGGTTTTGAGCAAAATAACTTGGCAGGAGTGTTCCTATACGTATTGACTAACTTTTTCGAAAAAATAAAATTGCTCCATTGGGTAATGCATGAGTGAACAAACAAAGGCAAATTTGTAACTTTTCAAAAGTCACAATGGTTATGTTTTATGCTGTTTTGACAGTACATTTTAGCATTTCTTCGCGATTTTTAAGTGTGCTCACCCAACCAAGACACGATGACAACCTCTTGTGTTCGCACAACATGTGATGATACATTTTGGTAGAAATATCTTCTTTTTCTTTTTTTCAATAAGTGGAATAAATTTTGCAATTTCAAAAGGGTTGATTTTTTTTAAAAATTGTGCTTACCCGACAATAAATGAAAAAAGTGTCGGGATAGGTGTTGGGGTCAAGCAATGGATGATAAACAACAACAACAAAAACATGCACCAGAAACCAAATTTACTAAAATCTTGTTTCACATAATCCCAAAATGACCCTTATGACTTTTGAAAAGTGACAGTGATAATTTTCCCTTTAAAGATACTATGTCCTTTTGCAGCCAACATCAAATTCTGTAGAACTTTGCAGGAATTATGAATATGTCATGTATGTCCTATCTGTGAAATTTAAAGTTAGCAGTGTCCTAATATTCAAATTATGTAAGGAAACCCGTTTACTTGCTAGACTTCACTGTCAGACACTATTGGTGACTGACTGGCTTTTTTTCATCTTTGGTAATAACATACATAAAATGAGCTGTAAAGGGTACATGAGCATTTGTCTACATCAATAACCCACTTCTTGTAATGGCCAAAATTAAACTGATTGAATCTTTGCGCAGCATAAAATGTACGACCAATCGGTACAATGGTCTGAAAATCAGACTATTACTTACTGGCTCTATAGTTCCTAAGTCGATTCGACAACTAATAGTCGATATTTTCCCACTTTTTCAAGCCCCCTTTTTTAGGAAGTTCTAAATTAGTATTGTCTTTCAAATGCTGTTGGAATTTAACTTTTTCATTTTTGGCCTGCAAATGGGACATAGTACCTTTAATGTTTGCTCACTCATGCATGACTCGGTGGATCAATCACATCTTCACAGAAAAGTTACCGTAGTCAATAAGTATAGGAACACTCCTGCCAAGTTGTTTTGCTCAATACCTTTTCGTTAAAAAGTTACGCAATTTGGATTAAGGGGGAGTTAATTTTTTGTTGTGTTCAGCATGAAAAATGCTAACCCATACATTCCATTCTGGAGGTGCCCATGACAGATATGGTTTGGTAAAGAAAAGTGCATTATTCGTCAACAAAATGAATTCCATTCTGCAAGGGACACAATGGATCTGACTTTCAAGATATGTAAATTTATTAATTTTGTCTAAAAGGGAGTTCGATGCGAAAATATGAATTTTATTAATTAATACATTTTGATTATTGGAGGATAGCACTGTATTCATTTAAATTTTTGGAGGTGATAATTTTTTCAAATGATTTCCATTTTAGATAAAAACATATGGGTAGCTTGTAGTAGACAGAGATTCATCAGGTTTCCATGTATATATGCTACCCTCCAAAATATTGGGTACCTTTAATCAGATCTGATTTCACCCAAATTTTATTTATCATCACACTTGTGGCACTGCAATAATTAAGTACCAAAGTGAAGAGTAAACATCAGCCTTGAAGTTGGCGCCAGTGTAACCATTATAAACTGTTTCAGGAAGCACTCATGCATTAACAAAGGCAATCGCATATTTCATACGGGGAGGAATTGATGAGGCTTCCTGAAACTTTTTACGGTTAATCTGTTGACAGCTTGAAGGCTGATGTTTTCTTCAGCTTGGTAGTAAATTATTGCAGTACCACAAGTGCGATGATAAATAAAATGTTGGTGAGTGTGAAAAACCCGTTCTTATTACAGGTGACCCCAAACTTTTGGAGGGCAGTGTATTTCACTCAGAGTAAATTTAAATTTGAGTAACTACTTAATGTTGCTTATTAACACTTTTACACTGTTTCTTGTTGGTTAGCACTACATTGCTTTAAAAAAGCATTGATTTTTTTTTCTTTGGTAACTGTTTGAAACTTTATGTCGTTTTCCAAAATTTCCAAAAGATTATCAAAAGACACACTTGGACACACTTCTATATTGCACTGACGCCCTCAGCTAGAAAAGTACTTTAATTAACTCAACTTGACCATTCTTAGTATGATTAGAAATGTACTTATTGATTACTGTTTTGTAGTTATTAAGCTGTGGAAAAAATAGACCAAACGTTTGATTACTTTCATACTTTGCAATATGATAGCCTGGGGGAGGCTTTAGAAGCCTCCCCCTACATTTTTGTGATAATTTTTAAGGCCAAAAATCTTGCGCTTAAATTTTAGGACTTTTTTTCTTTCTGGGTCTTGCGCATCTTTTGAAACAAATTTTGAAAAATCAGACCTACCGTTACAAAGTCATGTGACCTTTTGTCTTTGCATGTCAGCCCAAAAATTGCTCATTTTCGTGATTTGTGTACAAAACATATAAAAGAGATAAAACATTGGTTATTTGGTCTTGTTCCAGCAACATTTGTAAATCATTTTTGTTTTAAAATAACCCTGGCTATATAGGGTTCAACGCCACATAGTATTATTATTATTATTGTTATTATTATTAGCCATCAACATTTTACTGTTAAGATGGTATATACATCTAGATGGAAAATGTGATGTAGTACTTAGGCTCTTTATATGCAATTATTTTTATATGTACATAAAATATGTACCGGTATGCTTGTTATATAGTTTATAGGGCCTACAAGATCTTCAGGACTGCTGACTTTTATCAGGCTATCAGCGGTACCTCATTAAAAGCGGTCCCTCATGTTGTTACCTTGCTGTAAATTGAAAACCCATGATAATAATAATATAACATGTGTAGGGAGACTGGGGGTTAAGTGGGACACTCTAAAAATAAGAAGACAATGATAAATTCATTTACATCAGGCAAAAGGCTTCACCCAATGCCTTTGAAAAATATGCCAACAACCACTGTAAACTATTGCACACAAGTATAGGATAAGCAACTTATTTTCACTAATTTTATTACTGATTTTTAAACATTTATTCAGATTTGTATTATGCGGTTCCCAACTGGGGATCTGACATTTGCTCCTGCGACAATTGCTCGTCTTATTTTCTCCAAAGATATAGGGTTAGGGTTGTGATAGGGTTTTTGATTCAGAATAATAGGAAGGTAAGGATTAAGGTTAGTGTTAGGTTTGGGTTTAGAGTTTATGTTTGGCTTAGTATGCAGATTTTCCATTGGAGCAATTGTCCCCAGAGCAAATGTCATGGAATCTCCCAACCAAGTGGATACCCCTTGTGATAGTGATTATCCTCTGAGGTGATTAAATGATTTAATACAAGATTTCTTGATGGCAAGCTAGAATTAATAGTATGGCCATCAATTTCAATTGTTTTTTTTTATATCTGGGGTAAACTGGGACATTAATAATGCAATGAGCGATATCGGTATTGTTTTCTGTGATTGAATGTACGCTTATGGGTGTCCCAGTTTACCAGGTGTCCCAATTAACTCCCCATCTAAGGGTTTTCAAAATTTATGATTACATGAAAAGTCAAGCTGTGGGAATTCAATCTATAACTGCAATATTTACCTATGTATCTACAGTGCATCCCAGAAAAAGGAAACCAGATTTCAGGGCAGAAATTTTCTGTCATAATAATAATTTCCTTTATGAAATATACATGAATGAAATGCTCTACTTCTCTACTTTTATTTGATGCATAACGTAATATGCTAGATTTCTGACAAATGAGTAAGAAGCCATTTCAGCTTTCCTGATTTAGCAGCTAACATTGGATCTAATGCTTAAGTGAATTCACACAAACTTTCTGTTCTGTTCCAATACAGCAATAAAGCCCCTGAACAGGGCTACTTAAACACTGTTTTGTTATGTGTAAATTCACTCAAGCATAAGGTCCATTGTCAGCTGCTAGATTAGGAAAGCTGAATGGCTACTTATTTGGGAGAAATCAAGCATCATTTCATTTTACTTCTTCTCGAGCATACGTCATTCATTTTATATGCATGAAGTGTCGTATAAAAGAAAATTATTAATTTTTATGTGATGTGTTTCTTTATCCAAAATAAATATCTTTACTAACCTACAAATTAACTCAAAGTTACAATTTGTTTGTGCAAATGAAATTTTGGTACCACCACTTTCTATTTTTTAATTCAATCATAATAAATTATGCATCAAATAAGAAGCGGAGCTTTTCACACATATACATCTCATTGCGGAAATTATTGTATCCCGGCAGTATGCCGGTGGGGTACTTTGGATTCAGCAGCGTTACGCCGCTGCCGCCGCGTCATATTCTTGTGTGCGCTCTATCTGCCACATTCCTTGACGGATTTCTTTCACATTTTGTATGGAGGTGTATCTTGGTATAATCTACACACCTATAACTTTTGGTGATGCTGCCCTCAGTGTTCCGTCTTCTATAGGGTAAAGGCCATATTTTTGTGGATGGTTTGTGTGCGCTCCATAGGCCACATTTCTCATGGGATTTTGTTCAAATTTTGAACAAAGGTGTATCTTGGTATAATCTAGAAGCCTATAGATTTTGGTGATGCTGCCTCCAGTGTTTCGTCTTTTATAGGGTCAAAGATCATATCTTGATAGATGTCTTGTGTGCACTCTAGTGTGCGGTCTAACTGCATCATTTCTCGACGGATTTCTTTCAAATTTTGTATGGAGGTGTATCTTGGTATAATCTACACACCTCTAACTTTTGGTGATGCTGCCCCATTGTTCCGGCTTCTATGGGGTAAAAGCCCATATTTTTGTGGATGGTTTGTTTGCGCTCCATAGGCCACATTTCTGAATCTCAAGGGATTTTGTTCAAATTTTGAACAAAGGTGTATCTTGGTACGATCTACACACCTATAACTTTTGGTGATGCTGCCTCAGTGTTCCGTCTTCTATAGGGTCAAAGGTCATATTTTGATAGATATTTTGTGTGCACTCTAGTGTGTGGTCTAACTGCATCATTTCTTAACAGATTTCTTTCAAATTGAATATGGAAGTGTATGTTGGTAAAATCTACGCACCTATAGTTTTTGGTGATGCTGCCACGAGTGTCCCGTGTTTTATAGGGTCAAAGTCATATGTCTTTTATGAGCTCTAAATGCCACATTTCTTGACGGGGTTTCTTTCAAATTTTGTATGGAGATGTATCTTGGTACAATCTACTCACCTCTAGCTTTTGGTGATGCTGCCCCCATTGTTCCGTCTTCTATAGGGTAAAAGCCCATATTTTTGTGGATGGTTTGTGTGCGATCTAAAGGCCACATTTCTCAAGGGATTTTGTTCGAATTTTGAATGAAGATGTATCTTGGTACAATTTTGCTGATGCTGCCTGCTGCCTCCAGTGTTTTGTCTTTTATAGGGTCATAGGTCATATTTTGGTGGGTGTCTAGTGTGCACTCTGCAGGTACATATTTCATGACGGATTTCTTTCAAATTTTCTTGGTACAATCTACACATCTACACTTTTGGGCAATGCTGCCCTCATTTTCCGTCTTTTATATGGTAAAAGGTCATATGTCTTTTATGCGCTCTAAATGCCACATTTCTTGACGGATTACTTTCAAATGTTGTATGGAGGTGTGTCTTAGTACAATCTACACATCTTTAGTGTTTGGTGATGCTGCCACCTGTGTTCCGTCTGTTATAGGGTCAAAGGTCATATTTTGGTCTTTTGTGCGCTCTAACTGCCACATTTCTTAAAGATTTCTTTCAAATTTTCTACAGAGATGCATTATACTCTAATCTACACACATATTGTGGTGATGCTGCTCCTATCCTAGTCTTGACAATAGTTCGAGCCACTAGTGGCGATCTCTACATCATCCTTTTGTTTCAGGGAGGGAGAAGGAATCTTTGTCCCTCCTTCGAACATTAGGATGACACAAAATCGCTGCCACTGCCGGGGATACATTCATTGCGCAGCAATACAGATTGCGATATTTCTAGTTATCATGACATGAAAAATGTTGCCATGAAATCCAGTTTCTTTTGTTTTCTGGGATACACTGTGTAGTCTTTTAATATACAAACATACATGTACTTGGTTTAGTCCGAATATTTGCATAGTTACAATTGGTAATATTTCTGAAAGTGAAGAAAATGTTCCATTTCTCTCCGGTCTCTCCTAATACATGGGACTAAATAATTGGCATTACCTTGGTGCATGCTGAACACAAGTACTTTCACTTTGATTTCATTACTTGTTGTGTGACAACAAATCATCCCAAAATTTGGATCTACATGTACTTATTTCTACTGATTACAGAAATAATTGTGTACGGTAAATCTTCCCTTGTATATATGTATCTTAGAATAGAAAGATACCAACTTCCGTCATTTAAGTGAAATCATTATGTTTAAAATGATTCTTGTTCATTACTCATATTGTTTTCAACATTTTGTCATGATTAAAAGATTTTGATGATGTAATTTTGACTGAAGCATTTTTATACTCCTTTTTCACTTTATGTTTTATGTATTTATTTAGACTATGTGAAAATATGAGAAACACAAAATCAGGACATTTGTATACATTTGGAAGATGTATGAATGCGGAAATGTTATAAAAATGTGATAGCTTCTGAATGTATTGCACCGTTTGCACATTTGATCAACTTTTCTGTGTAACATTTTAAGAACATTACGCATAACAACATTGTAATGTTTCTATTAAATGTTTAAATGATATCAAAATATATGGTCTTAGAAATAGATGGCTGACATTTTTATAACATTTCCTTCAAACATCCGTAAGATATCATTACAACATCTTGTCAACATTTCTTAATTTACATTTAAAAACATTTGGGGATATCATCGAGCAAATGTTTTTATTAAATGTTTAAATAATATCAAAATGTATGGTCTTAGAAATAGATGGCTGACATTTTTATGACATTTACTTCAAACATTAATAAGATATCATTACAACATTTCATTAACATTTCTAAAATAACATATTAAAAACATTTGAGAATAACAATATTGTAATGTTTCTATGAAATGTTAAAATGATATCAAAATGTATGGTCTTAGAAATAGATGGCTGACATTTTTATAACATTTACTTCAAACATTAATAAGATATCATTACAACATTTCATTAACATTTCTAAAATAACATATTAAAAACATTTGAGAATAACAATATTGTAATGTTTCTATGAAATGTTTAAATGATATCAAAATGTATGGTCTTAGAAATAGATGGCTGACATTTTTATAACATTTACTTCAAACATTAATAAGATATCATTACAACATTTCATTAACATTTCTAAAATAACATATTAAAAACATTTGAGAATAACAATATTGTAATGTTTCTATGAAACGTTAAAATGATATCAAAATGTATGGTCTTAGAAATAGATGGCTGACATTTTTATAACATTTACTTCAAACATTAATAAGATATCATTACAACATTTCATTAACATTTCTAAAATAACATATTAAAAACATTTGAGAATAACAATATTGTAATGTTTCTATGAAACGTTAAAATGATATCAAAATGTATGGTCTTAGAAATAGATGGCTGACATTTTTATAACATTTACTTCAAACATTAATAAGATATCATTACAACATTTCATTAACATTTCTAAAATAACATATTAAAAACATTTGAGAATAACAATATTGTAATGTTTCTATGAAACGTTAAAATGATATCAAAATGTATGGTCTTAGAAATAGATGGCTGACATTTTTATAACATTTACTTCAAACATTAATAAGATATCATTACAACATTTCATTAACATTTCTAAAATAACATATTAAAAACATTTGAGAATAACAATATTGTAATGTTTCTATGAAACGTTAAAATGATATCAAAATGTATGGTCTTAGAAATAGATGGCTGACATTTTTATAACATTTACTTCAAACATTAATAAGATATCATTACAACATTTCATTAACATTTCTAAAATAACATATTAAAAACATTTGAGAATAACAATATTGTAATGTTTCTATGAAACGTTAAAATGATATCAAAATGTATGGTCTTAGAAATAGATGGCTGACATTTTTATAACATTTACTTCAAACATTAATAAGATATCATTACAACATTTCATTAACATTTCTAAAATAACATATTAAAAACATTTGAGAATAACAATATTGTAATGTTTCTATGAAATGTTAAAATGATATCAAAATGTATGGTCTTAGAAATAGATGGCTGACATTTTTATAACATTTACTTCAAACATTAATAAGATATCATTACAACATTTCATTAACATTTCTAAAATAACATATTAAAAACATTTGAGAATAACAATATTGTAATGTTTCTATGAAATGTTAAAATGATATCAAAATGTATGGTCTTAGAAATAGATGGCTGACATTTTTATAACATTTCCTTCAAACATTAAGTAAGATATCATTACAACATTTCATTAACATTTCTAAAATAACATATTAAAAACATTTGAGAATAACAATATTGTAATGTTTCTATGAAATGTTAAAATGATATCAAAATGTATGGTCATAGAAATAGATGGCTGACATTTTTATAACATTATCTTCAAACATTAATAAGATATCATTACAACATTTCATTAACATTTCTAAAATAACATATTAAAAACATTTGAGAATAACAATATTGTAATGTTTCTATGAAACGTTAAAATGATATCAAAATGTATGGTCTTAGAAATAGATGGCTGACATTTTTATAACATTTACTTCAAACATTAATAAGATATCATTACAACATTTCATTAACATTTCTAAAATAACATATTAAAAACATTTGAGAATAACAATATTGAAATGTTTCTAGGAAATGTTAAAATCATATCAAAATGTATGGTCTTAGAAATAGATGGGTGACATTTTTATAACATTTCCTTCTAATATTTGAAAGATATCATTAATATGTTTTATCAACATTTTTGATAATATCAAATTGATAGTGTTATAATGTTTAAGCTTAATGTTAAAAAACATTTTTATTATGTTTTATTGATGTTGGTGTCTAATGTTATAAAAATGTTTTCTTGATAATCACAAGACCATACATTTTCATATGATTTTAACATTTGAACAAAACATTTCCCAAATGTTAAGCCAAACATTATCATGATGTTCTTATAATGTTTTTGTGCTAGCTGGGAAGCCCCTACTAATACTCTGTGGGCCTTTGAGTTTGAGAACAATCTTATAATAATCAGGAAAAGTTTTCGTAACTTTGTAAAAACTTGTTTAGCCTTTCATCATTCGATCATCTCCATCATCACCAATTCACATTCATTTAAATAAAAATAAAATTGCACGATTTCTTCCACTGTGTCTATAGGTCAACCCAAGTATTTTCTCCATTTATTTCATCAAAAACTTAAAATACTAATGGCCATGTGTTATGTTTAGCTTGCCTTGTTCTAGCAGTCGCCAAAACTATGTACTCACACATGCATAATTAATTCATAAGATGTTCAATACAAAGAGACCTGCTGCATGAATGAATGCATGTGCTTGGCATGCTTGGATAGTGAGAGTTGATTGTAAGCCTAGCTAGCTAGGCCCTCTCTGAAAATAATCTCTTTGACTGAACCACCATGGCGGCCTCCACGATTAAAAATGTGGAACTTGGGTTCGTCGAAAAATCACCTACGTTGCGTCTGATCAGTCAATTTTTCCCAAGTAAAGTAGGTGGTAAGCCAGCATGGCTGGATCTGAAGGAAATACCTCAATCAAAAGAATTAAATTGTCCGATTTGCAGCAAAACAATGGCATTTCTGCTGCAAATATACTGTCCACCGGGCGACGAGGACGAACTGACGCCGGCGAACACCCGGCAGAAATGTTTCCACCGTTCGCTGTACGTCTTCTGCTGCAGGGAAGCGTCCTGTCATCTAACATTAGTAACAAGTAACTCTGAAGACCACAAAATTCCATTTATAATTCTGCGATGTCAGCTAGATAGAAGAAACGAGTTCTACAGTTATGAACCGCCAGACGAAGACAATGAAGTTGCTGAAAGTGACATAATTTCTCCTAAGAAATTTGGAGTTATGTTGTGTGAAGTTTGTGGGTGCAATGCAGGCAACAGGAAATGTGGCAGATGTCAAAGGGCAACATACTGTTGCAAAGATCACCAGGTTCTGGATTGGAAGGTGGGTCACAAGGCAACATGTGGCAAGGAACTGGGTAGGTAATGATTTAATAATAATAATCTCAGGGCTGTAGCCTGTACACTTCAAGTTCAACTTTCAAGGACTTTTTTTTTTTGGGAGGTCTGTAGGTCTATTTAGAGTAGCATATACACCTAGATTCATACACCACCGTGATTTTTAACACAAACTAACATAATAAAAATTATTATTACACACAGATACTGTCACTGACTACAACTTACAAGTACAATAGAAATCACAGAAAATTTAGAAAACCCACCAAAAATTTTCTGCTGGTAAAAATACGATATAGACTAAGAGCTAAAATCTGAAAGCCTGACGGGCCTTATGCCAAGTGCTGAGAAACATGGGTTGGAAAATCTGAAAACATGAGGTTATGTGCCAGGGTTTTTGTTTATCAAAAGCCATGATACTGATGTAGGCACTGAAAAAATAAAGTGGCACATGTCGCATGACATGTACGTGTCAGGTGACCTCATAATTGCCCTGTACTCCACGTTTTGAATTCTTATTCTTCTTGATCTTTATCCTCAAAATCCCATTTGTCTTTTCCATGTCAGACAATTTTGGAGAAGAAAAGTTGCTCTTATGAAGCTAATTAAAAAGCTTGTATGGAGTCTATGGACATGAAATTCCTTTGTTAATTCATTCATCCCCTTTCTGATAAGGCCTCCTCAAGGTTATGCCTTCAAAACAACATTCACCAGATCAATGGTATGATTTGACCAAAACTGTATTCCCCTTCAACATTATTGTCATTTCCTCTACACTTGATGATCAAAACATGAGCTAATTGGCTCATTCCCCTGTTGCCTTTTGAAAAATGTTCTTTTAATGGTGAATTTACTACATTTTCAAGAATCCACTTCTTGGTAAAGGGTATATACATCTTAAACCTAAACCCCTTTCAAGTTTCAACATTATATTCAAAGACAGACACAAAACGATAGTAGAGGGGAAGCATATGTGCTGCACAGAGAAACAAATCTAGCTAATGGTTGCATTTTTAGCATCGCTAGGACCTTATTTGTTTGTTTTGTTTATTTTTCGTAGGTCCCAATTTTGAAGTTATTTCAGCTGAAAATAAATTCCTCTTCCCAGAGTTTGAGCTTGTAACAGAGCCAGAAAGTGAAGAGAGTGTTGCACAAGAAGAAGATGAGAGTGTACAGAAGGGTTCAAGCAATGAAGATCTTACACAAATTGGTGCAAGTCTGGTCCAAACTGCTGTGGAACTCGATCAAAATGATGATATGAGCACCAAGGATCTTGATAGAATGGCTAGGAAGGAGACAGAAGATGATGTACAGTTCATGACCTTTAAGAAGAGGATTGCACACAATCCAGATCAGGTATGTCTACTTTAATTTAGGACAATTCAGGCTCATTTCCTCAGAAAGTAACTTAAAGTTGGCATTCTAAGACAATCCCAAATATTGAAATAATTACATCAATAGAAAACTTTTAACCCCCAGAATAACACTAAATGGTGTCCAACCGACAAAACAAGTTCAGAATGGTGAATTTATGCGAGTAAACTCCACCAAAATCTCAAAGTCTGAAACACAGAATTGCACGGAGAGTCGGGTCCTCTATTCCGGACGTCACGAACGGTGATCATGGGCTTAGTGAGAGTGAATGGCAGTGATATGCCTACGTAAATGCTATCCTGTCAGAGCTTAGATTTTTTGTTGTTAATGAGTATATGTGATGGATTTTCAGTTTTGATTTGAATGAAGAATAACGTAGCAACATTTTCCAGTCACTGATTTCTTTTATATCCTCATATTCTCAGTTCATTCGAGTGTGTTGCATGCGATGGGCTGCTCAAAATTTGCTGCTCAATATTTGATCATATTTTCTGTCTTTGAATAGTCATTTGGCTTAATATTTGCTAGAAAATGATTAGGGATCTGCTGAATTGTATAATCTAGCGCGTTTTACAATTTTGGGGGGATAGATTTATGGAAATCTACCCAGTTTCACCTTACTTTGCTAATCTATAAAAGGCGCCAAAACTCCATACAGTCCCATACACTACTTTTGCCGTCTGGGACAGCTTATCTCATACCCTGATCAGCTTTATCAGTTGCTCACCTCCAGTGAGTGGTACTCCACAGCTTCCAACAAGAAATAGTTGATCTCCTCACCCTAGTCAACATTGATGTACAGCTGGAAAATATGCCTAAGCTTTAAATAACTCATCAATCTGAATACTTCCTGCTGCTTTGCCTTAGAGCTAGACTCGAGTTAGTGCTAGACAGTTCCACTTCCAGTCTAGTAGTACTAGTGTGACACGGCCAAGAATCGTTACTGCCCTGATTGCTACAGTTAGTGAAATCATCTTAGTCAAGACCCCAAATCCGAGGCTTAACAGGCTGAGTACCAAATATATTTCACTAGACTCGGAACCCTGTGCATGGTATGTACTAAATGTTCTCCATGTTGTGTTTTACCATCTCTACGTACCCTCTACGCCTCAATCTTCTGAATCTGACTGTGTCTAGTGTGTACTGACTACTACTGTGTTGTGTTTTACCATCTCTACGTACCCTCTACGTCTCAATTTTCTGAATCTGACTGTGTCTTGTGTGTACTGACTACTACTGTGTACGTAGCCTACGTAACTGTACCGTGAAGTCTTGTAATATCGTGCCCTCTATTACCGTCCTGTACCTGCATGTGAACTTGATGAACTGTAAAGCCTATTGTGATCTCCCTCCATCCTCAAGTACTACATGTATATGTTGTCCATGCTGTGTCATACCATCTCTACGTACTCTCTACTCGTCAATCTTCTGACTACGCCCAGTGTGTACTGTCTACTACTGTGTATGTAGCCTACGTAATTGTACTGTGAAGTCTTGTATTGTGCCCTCTAGTACCGTCCTGTGCCTGCATATGAACTCGATGTTTTGTGAAGCCTTTGTCGATCACCAAGTCTCGTGTATGCGTGTTAATAGTTTTCAGTGCTGTATGCTCTGCTTGTGATCATACCACTTGCTGTAAACATCGACGTGTTCACTAAGCTTGTAATAGTACCCTTTCTTGTACTCTTTTATGTATTTGTGACTCTGATTTAGAGAAATCTCTGGAAGCAGATATATATATATATATATACCGTGTGCCTGAAACCCTTAGAATATAAATCTGTTTTGTTCTCCGTATACCCGTACCCTGTGTTATACGAACAAACTTGACAATGGCACAGACCAAGAAAGCTAACAAAAGTCGCAGGTCTAATGGAAAAAATGTCTCAGCTAATTGTAATAGCCCAAACTCACTCGAGGATTCTTTAGCACACAATCCAGACGAGAGAAACGGCAACCAAAATAGCCAGGGCCTGTCTGATAAAGATAAGACTATATCTAAAAAGAGACATAGCCTTGATGGCAAACTCATCCAATATTTTGTAAAAGATAGTGCTCACGGTAAAAATGGAGATATGCAATTAACAGTCATTATACCTCAAAGAGTGCTGCAAGGAATAAAAGATACACTCTGTGGTCTAATGAAAGACCAGAGCCCTCTCCACGGCACGCCTCTCACAGCTTCCTGGTCCAGCTACTCCTCTCCCGGGTATGACTCGGTGGGCTACACATTTTACAATAGGCTCACCTCTGGCAAACAAGGAAAGTGGAAACAATTTGAAATCCAATTACGCCTCAACACATGTGAAATGATTCTTCATGGAAAACACCTTGAATACCTCGGTGATATAGTCCTTCCCTGGATCACTATCAGGCTGAAACAAAACCACCCAAACTTCTTTCAGAATGCAGATCTCTCTACTCTCCTCATCAGTATCTCACAACTTTGCCGGACATCCAAAGAGAAAACATCCTGTGATTGCCACGAAGATGACAAAACAATCGCCTGCACCTTATGTCTCACACATGCCTGCAAAGAAGCTGTTCAGTGTTCGGACTGTGAAAACTGGCATCATTACTCATGCCTGGGGCTCTCTCAAACGGAAATCTCCAGACTTACTTCCCCAGAAGAAATCTTCAAATGTGATGCATGCTCACAGTCACCACCAAATCAGAAGAATATGAATGAAGTCATGCAGGATGAGGCATGTTCACTTCCTCCACCAATTTGTGATGACAGCTCCCAAGAACACATCCTTATTTCTGATGATCCACTTTTCCAAACCCCAAATCACAGAACTCAATCCATGCTGGAAATACCCATGGTCTCGATGAGAAATACAGAGATCAAGCTACCCAAACCAGCATAATCCACATCCCGGATAATATAGTAGTTTCCAAAGTAACTCAGACTGAAGAATCTAAGACCACTGCTCTGAATAAAACAGATCTGCAATCTCCTGTTGGCTCGACAAAGCCCTGTGACAAATGCACTGCACTGGAGAAGACACTCAAAGTAGCAAAATCTGCCTCAAAATCCTTGGAAAACATTCAGACTACAATCTTGCAAGAGCATGAAAAGGTAGTAGCAGAATTATGCCAGACAAAGAGAGAGAATGAATCCTTTCTGCGCAGACTTGAAGGTGATAAAGACCTGGTTGTTGTGAAGGAAGCTCAAATTGCTGATCTTAAACTGACAATCAGAGATCTAAAACATAACAAGTCTAAACTTATCATTGCAAATGACCTCCTACAGGAACTGTGCCTAAAAAACGGGCTAGACACAAGTGCCGCACACCTGAATGTCAGAGCATCCCTGTTCGACAACACTGTAATGCCGAAAAACCCGCTCTTCGCTGAACAGCCTCAAACTAGCAATCGATTTGATGTCTTAGAAGATCTCTTAGAGATGGACTCACCTGAACGCTCTGACACTTGTAGTGATTCCCCATTGATCTCTCACTCTAAAACCGGCGAGCCCTTCAAAACTACAGCCCAAAGACAGCAGTCACAGTGGACAGCTTCAAAAAGATCTCCTCAAAAGCAAAAACAACACGTCTCACCTAGACAGCCTAATACCTACCCTCTATGACAAGCCCATACAGGAAACCCTCAAACATGGCCAGAAGGGGATTGGAAGGGTCCCCTAAGAGAAGACCAAAGCCCGGAAGCCCTTTGAGACCTGACAAAAAACGCCCGTCGGACTCGGACATGCCAGCCTCTACCAGTCAACAGTCCATTCAACACAGTTTGCCTACTAAAAAGCCGAAAACCCCCATGCAGAACCCCTCAAAACCTGATCACCCAATGCCTCGCATGGCATACATGCAACCAATGAATGCGAATGCCTATGGTATCTCGATCACTCCCCATCGGGAATGGCATAAGAAAACCTCTTCAGTCACGACTCCGACACAATCTCCTCCCAAAGCCGAGTCTAACCCCAAAAGACTCAACCCCAGCGTAGACCAATCTCACAACAAACGGACTCCCTCAAAAGCTAAAGCTAAGGACCCCTACCTCACCTCTTGCATGAAGGATCAAATGGACTCTCCAACATCACATTTTATCTGGATCGATCACCCATCTCCCCCTTCGATACCAAACCCAACCAGACGCACATTGAGAAAAAACCCAGATGAAGAAGTAATCAATGCACCAACCCGTGAGAATCCTGGTTCCAGAGATACAAACCTAGATCATGCTGCATTGCCAAGTGACCCTATCCAGGATAATCTGCCGACTGATAGAAAATGGTACCCAGAAAGGGGAGGAAAGTCACTACCCATCAGTGCAAATAGCTCGAATGTGCCAGTCACCCTGGACGATCGAAGAATCCCCATTCCTATCCATTCTCACAGCTCCAGAAAGAGTGCCGACCAACCCCCAAGCATCAATCAAACCGCTCAGCCGGTTTTTCAGTATGGCCGTGCCTCAACCCTAACGCACATTGCCCTCCTAGAGAAAGCCTACTACCTCACCATGACTGCCTTAAACATCCTGACTCAACCAATGAACACTCCAGAACTTATCTGCTTACCAAGCCTAAGGCATCTACACAAACAAATCATAGAATGCACAGACTCAAGCCTCCGTCTCCTACCCACAATGCCCATCCAATAAACTACTCTGCATTCAACACAAACTGCCATGGACCCTCTCCACTCCAACATAAACCAGTGAAAATACCAGAACCAATTAATGACCAACCCAACATCGTTCTAGGAACCTTCAACACAAGAGGGCTCTCAACCATCACAGCATTTCTGCAAGAAAGGCTCAAGTCTATTGACATCCTTGGAATCCAAGAACACTGGCTAACAGACAACAACACACTGATATTAAGTGCCGTCAGTCCAGACCACTCCGTTATCACCAAGCAGGCAGAAAAACGGCGGACTCCTTCTACAAAACTCGAACAAGAGGCAAGGGCGGTGTAGCCCTCTTCATACGGAACACGCTATCTGTGACATGCAAAGAAATTCCATGTGAATCACCAAGAATTGTCGCAGCCTTCATCCGCCTGAGAAACTCCACAGAAACTCTTGTGGTAATCTGCTGCTATCTGCCTTGTGGAATATCCCTAAATGACCAAGCAGACTACCTCAACTGTCTTGCAAGCATCACACATATCAGAGAAAGTTACCCATCTTCCTCAACAATCATTGCTGGAGACTTCAACGCTGATACTGTTTCCAGTACCCAGACCAAAAGACAGGATCTATTCTAAAAGACTTCATGCTTCAGCATGCACTCTCGAGCCTCACAGCTGCACACTGTGATGAGAATGACCATACCTACTGTACAGATGATGGAAGACATAAATCCAGCATCGACGGCTTTCTTGTGCCAACCGATGAGCTTCCCATGTACTCTAATACGGAGATAACTGGGGATGAACTGACTAACACCTCGGATCACCTTATGGTCATCACAAGTCGACTACGCCAACCCAAGGTTGCAAGACGCACTGACCTCAGTGATAACTCGCAGAGCACCCCCCTACACCGGATGAAAATCAAATGGCACTCTGTTGGGCGCAAAACGATACAGGAGAAATATACCACTCCCATGGAAAGAACAGCATCTCTCATTTTTCAAAACAACAACTTGAATCTCCTTGATGACTCCTCTATCGACAGACTATTGCAAGAATTCAACTCGACAATGCAGATGACCTCTCTAGCCCTCCCTCACACAGTTCTCTCCAAGAAGAAACAGGGCAAACCTGAATGGACACCACAAGTTCAAGCAGCATACAACAATACCCAGAAAGCCAGAAAAATGTGGCAGAAGGAAAGTGGTGCTAAGACAGGAAGAAGATATGAGGAACACTACGACGTAATCTCCAAAAGCAAGTTGAAACAGCCTCACGCTCGGACCAAACACTCTTCTACCATCTGATAAAGAAGAGCAAAGGTAACAAGCAACATAACACAACGACCTCCATTGAATATGATGGTCACACGTTTGACGGCCAAGAAGTCATACTCGGATGGCACAAGTACTTCACAGACCTGGCATATAATCCCTCCCACCTCCTTCCATCCGAGGAAAGCATAGACTGCGCAGATATGCCAGCTGAGAGTACCCAACGTGCCTCTACAAAAGACCCATCGACACTCCAGTACCATCATGAATCACACCTGAAATATCCGGAGCTCCAGATTGCGATAGACTCACTCAATCCAGGCAAAGCCAGCGGCCCTGACAATATTAGCGCAGAACACATCAAACACCTCGGCGTGATTGCTCGAAGACTCCTGCTCCTCCTCCTGAATGCAATCCTACAAAGTGGACACTGCCCAAAATCACTGAAGACAGGAATCATTCTGCCCTTCCACAAAGATAAAGGAAAAAGCACCCAGGATCCACGTAACTACCGAGGCATCACACTAACTCCAACGCTCACCAAGTTGCTTGAAACCTGCATCAAGCCTCGCCTCGAGACACAGCTGTCCATCAAAGACATCCCCGACCAACTACAGTTTGGATTTCGCAAAGGCTTCTCATGTCAACTGACTGCATTGTGCCTTCAACTCACAATTGAGATCACAGGAGCTAAAAAGAGACCCTTGTACATTTGCTTCCTGGATGCAGAGAAAGCGTTTGATAAAGTATGGCACCTTGGCTTACTCCATAAGCTAAGGAAATCTGAAGCTGATCCGGATATCCAGCACATCATTCACAACCTCTATAACGGAATGGAAAGCCAAGTCCTCTGGGATGGAAGGGTCACACAAACCATCCATATTCAACAGGGTGTCCGTCAAGGTGGAGTCCTCTCTCCCACACTATATACACTGTTCGTTGATGGTCTCATCAAGAAGCTCAGAGACTGCCAGCTTGGATGCATGATTAACGGCCGCTACTCCGGTGTCATTGTGCTTGCTGACGATGTCGCCTTGATCAGCAACACACCATCACAGTTGCAAGAGATGATCACGGCAACCCAAGCATACACAAGAGAGTGGCGCTATAAAATCAATCCCACTAAGAGCGCAGTTGTGGTGATGAATGCTCGAAAGATGGACAGCCAACAGGAGTGGACAATGGGTGACCTCACTATATCCCGAAAAGACTCTCACCAACATCTTGGGATCACAAGGTCATCATCACAGACCGACCCGACGGATTACATCATATCAAAGGGACTTAATGCCTTTACGCCCTTTGCGGTGCAGGTGCCCATACCTTGGGACTCGTCCCTCTTCTCTCGATACGCCTGTGGAACATCTATTGCATCCCCAGGATGCTCTACGGAACCTCCATCTTACTCCTCAATAAGTCAATGTTAAGCAAACTAAACCGTGCACAGACCCACCTATTCAAGCGCATCCTTGGCATTCCTGTCACAGCCGCCGATGAGAGTGTATTCCTCCTAACAGGCCTCATACCAATCAGTCAAAGAATCGGCCAAGAGAAACTACTGCTGCTCGGCCAACTACTTGACCTCGACACCACCAGATTCGAGCGCCGGACCTTTCTACATGCACTCAGCAGTGACACTCCCTCAGTAAAAAGCCTGAAAGTTATTCTGGCTGTGTACAAGCTTCCAACCATTGAGGACCTAATTAATGATCCCATTCCCTACATCTCCTGGAAACGCAGAGTTAAGAACTCAATCTCTGCTGCAGTCGAGGAAGCTACACGGGAAGGAGCTGCCACCAAGACGTCCCTCGCATTCTGGCATGGAAAATCCATCAACCCAAGGAACCTCTACCCAAAAGACCCACCATCAACAATAATTAGACAGGCACTGACCATTAGAGCACAGCTCCTCACATCTACCTACCTCACCCGAACCCGCCTCACCAAAATTAAGAAAGCAACCAACACTAAGTGCCCTCTATGCAATCTTGAGGACGATACCGTCACACACGTCGTGGCTGCCTGTACGGCTACCGTCAACCTATTGGAAGAACTTATTGACAGAGTCAGCAGGCTCCTACGTAACGTCTCCAACTCTGCACCAAATACACCCCTGCTCGACACCCAGGACCCCTCCCATTTGACCTGCGCTATTCTCCTGCCATATGATCCATCCCTTCCCTACACTGTCAATGACTCAATTCTGAAAATGACACTTCATTATCTATATAAAGTTCATGCCCATCGCCTGCACTCCATACCCCCCACTAAGGACGATACAGCATATTTATTACACAGCCTACCACTTCAACTGCGAGGAACTCGCTGATCTCCGAAAACGGAGGGATAAAACAGAGAGAGGTAGAGTTTTAAGACGAGTTTACTGCTTGGGAAACAAGGTGAATAGGCGGGTGCACATATACATTATCTTGTCATCAGATGAGGTACAGGAGCAGTTTTGTAAAACGAATAGGCCTAGAACTATGATAGTACTTATCATAGATATGTGTGACTGCCTCAAAAAAGGATACAGTACCTGTTAAATATTTTATTTTTAATATATCAAACTTGAACGAGATCAAGCGCTCCTCTAGAATAGCTGACGACGTCTATGATTAGTGATTGAATGATATTCATCCGCGAGTGGAGTGATGCGGCTCTTGCACGAACGTTCTTGAAGTGAGCGGAATCGGCAGGTAAGACCGGGCCGCTGCTCTTGGCGGCTTGTGGAACATACGTGCACTAGGCATCTGTATATCTGCAATTGCAAGAGAATGAAAGCGACGTAACCAGCTAAGGAGAAAACTAACAAAGACCTGCTCCTCGGTGACTACCGGTGTCAGAATTAGGAAGATCGCACAATGCACATAAACTCTTCAAAATCCATAAAAAGATCGTTCTGGTCAAACTCACCAGCCATTATCAATTGCTATAGTATGTATCGTACGTGTATAAAGCTAGCTAAAACAGACGCGAGAAGTATATAGCCAAACGACTGGATCTACTTTACATAGTGAGCTAGCTAGCTACAGGCACAATCTCACCAAATTGATTTCAACACAAAAAAGAATTACATGGTGAAAATATCGACTATTATATACCTCACTTAAGAAATCCAGCCATCTGATTGGTCGAAATTGCAGTCGTTGTTTTAACTATTCGAAAAATGCCAAAGCCATGTAATAGTTCGAGGGTAAAATTCGGCAAAATTCCAGATACCGGGAAATTAGTTCAGTCTTGCTGAAATACCCATTGGTTTACGTGTTAAAAACTGGTTTGTGCGAGCACGGACACCATAAGTGTGCGAATAATCGGTCGCTAGCTTAATTTACCAATTTTAATACATCGTAGCGCAGACGATCGTACTGAATTCCAAACAAGGCAAAAATGGCTGAAGAAACTCTCCCAAGATTTCAACTTCTTGATGATGATCAAATGCAAGACTTGATTAATTCTGCTGACAGCAAGCACACCAATGTAAGGTCTAATATGATAGTCAAATCTAGTCAGTGGAGTCCCACACATTAATTGTTGTGTACTAGGCTAGAGGGGTCTAGAGATCTACTGTCATTGACATCAGGCGCGAATCCAGGGGAGGGGGCCGGCGGGCCTTGGCCCCCAAAAAAAAAAAAAAAAAAAGAGAGAGAGAGAGAAGGAAAAGAAGGGAGAGGGAAAGAGGAGAGAAAGGGAAAGAAAGGAGAGGAAGAAGAAAAGAAAATGGGAAAAAGAAGGAGATCGGGCGAAGGGCCTTGCCTCCCAGGCTGTTGCCTCCCCAGCAACAGAAAAAAGAGAGAGAAGGAAGGGAAAGGGAAAGAAGAGAGCTCAAAAGGAACAAAACAGAGAAAGAAGAAAAGAAAAGGGTGAAAAGAGGGGAGATCAGTTCGATTAATCCCGCCAACAACGTGTGGATCAGGGGGTGGGCCGAAAGGCCCAATGCCTCCCCAGCAAACCTAAAAGAGAGAGACGGAAGGGAACGGAAAGGGAAAGAGAAGAGAAAGGAAAGAAAAAAGAGGAAGAAGAAAGTTAGGGAGATCAGTTGCGATTTTCCCGCCAACAAGGTGTGGATCGGGGGTACTGGCGTACTGATGGTTTTTTTTCAAATGTGGTTTATTTTAATTCGATACCAGTGATTTACAAATGTTGCTGAAATGACATAATTTTCCGGATTTTCCTCGCATTTTATTAGATATTATACTTTTTATTGCGTTTGTTGGAAAATGACAAATTCCTAAATTTACAGTCAGGCAAGAAATATGCTTATTTAGAGGCCTACATGTCAAGGCCCTCGTAACGGCGGGGCACGGGGGGCTCGAGCCTCACCCCACACTTTTGTTGAAAAAGAATATTAAAGAGAAACAGAAAGAGAAAAAAAGAAAAATAGTGACCTGGCAGTGTCACAAGTAAGGTATCAAAATATGCTCATCTGACCGTAATCAAACGCCTAAAACCCCTGAACTTCCGGGGGCTCCGCCCCCTCGACCCAACCCAACCAATTGCCCTAAGTCGGGCCCCTGGATGCTTATCTGACCGTAATTTATTGCCTAAAACCCCTGAGCTTCAGGGGGCTCTGCCCCCTGGACCCCACGCCAATTAGTGTCCTGCCAGTGTCACAAATAAGGTATAAAAATATGCTCATCTGACGGTAATTAAATGCCTAAAACCCCTGAGCTTCGGGGCTCTGCCCTGGACCCCCTAGGGCTCTAAGGCAGACCCCTGGATGCTAATCTGACCGTTATAAAATGCCTAAAACCCCTGAGCTTCTGGGAGCTCCGCCTCCTAGACACCACGCCAATTAGTGTCCTGCCAGTGTCACAAATAAGGTATCAAAATATGCTCATCTGACCGTAGTTAAACGCCTAAAACCCCTGAGCTTCGGGGGCTCTGCCCCGAACCAAACCAATGGCCCTAAGGCGGGCCCCTGAATGCTTATCTGACCGTAATCTATTGCCTAAAACCCCTGAGCTTCCAGGGGCTCCGCCCCCTGGACCCCACGCCAATTAGTGACCTGCCAGTGTCACGAATAACTTGAGGTATCAAAATAGGTTCATCTGACCGTAATTAAATGTCTAAAACCCCTGAGCTTCGGGACTCCGCCCCTTCGACCCCACCAGGGGCCTAAGGTGAGCCCCTGAATGCTTTTCTGACCGTTATAAAATGCCTAAAACCCTGAGCTTCTGGGGCTCCGCCCTAGACCCCACGCCAATTAGTGTCCTGCCAGTGTCACAAATAAGGTATCAAAATATGCTCATCTGACCGTAATTAAATGCCTAAAACCCTGAGCTTCGGGGCTCTGCCCTGGACCTAGGGCCTTAAGGCGGACCCCTGGATGCTAATCTTAAAGTAGTTTAATGCCTAAAACCCCTGAGCTTCTGGGGGCTCCGCCCCCTAGACCTCAGGCCAATTAGTGTCCTGCCAGTGTCACAAATAACTTGAGGTATCAAAATAGGTTCATCTGATCGTAATTAAAATATGTCTAAAACCCCTGAGCTTCCGGGGACTCCGCCCCTTCGACCCCACCAGGGGCCCTAAGGTGAGCCCCTGAATGCTTTTCTGACCGTTATAAAATGCCTAAAACCCCTGAGCTTCTGGGGGCTCCGCCCCCTAGACCCCACGCCAATTAGTGTCCTGCCAGTGTCACAAATAAGGTATCAAAATATGCTCATCTGACCGTAATTAAACGCCTAAAACCCCTGAGCTTCCGGGGGCTTCGTCCCTAGACCCCACATCAATTTACGCTACGCTCTACCTGATCGTAAATACTTTAGCCTCCCCCCACCCACTTTGAAAAACGTTCAGCGGGGCCTGCATGTAAGAGGGGGGTGATGCAGATTTTGTCCCCCAAAAAAACGTTTTTGCTCATTACGCCACTGCTGGTCACCATTACGTACCAATATTTGGCTCGCATAATTTCAAATTTGGGCCCCCCCTAAGAAATCCTGGATCCGCGCCTGATTGACATTGTACTGAGTATTAAACTTTACCGCACCGCAGTAGACGTAGTCTAGACTACTTTACTTGGATGTAGAGACGTAAAGCTTGTAGCTTATTTGCCCCTCGTCACGTTGGGTAGTCTCTGATAGGGTGAAAACTTGAGTGGATGGGTTTTCCAGTGCCTCTCAACAACAGATTTGAATATATTATTAGATCTAACACTAACTAGATTCTATGTATTTCTGCTCTTCCTGTTCTACCAGTTGATTGGTAAGTTGACTATTTTTCGGCATATAAAAGTATTAATGACTGCTTTAATATTCGAGAAAAAGTTGTTTTTATACGCTCTCGGGAAGGTTACAATTGGGCTATTGCCCTCGGCACGCCTCGGGCAATAGCACAATTGTAACCTTCCCTTGAGCGTATAAAAACAACTATTTCTCTCAAAGCAGTCATTAATACTATAATAGCACATCGTTGGCATGTATATGTCATAATTCTAAAAAGGGGAATTGATATTAATACTATAAAATATTAGGGGAAGGTAAATAATTGTACATAGAATATGATTTATTGGACTTTTCAGCCTTTGAAACAAAATAAGCAGAAAATCGTATCTCTCTGCACATGCTTTTCTATGGAACATCCGGGTATGTGAATATACTCTTTCCCGGTCGTGATGTCAGAAATAGTGGACCAGCTCCGTGACTGATTTTCTATACAAAGAGAGGAGGCTATTTTTTGACATTTCAATTGAGGACATAAAGTAGCCAGAATTTTTTGGTGATATACTATGTAAATGAACAACTTATAATATATGCTTGCCGTAGGTACCAAATTGATGGACATTTATTTGTTTATTTTTATTTTATTTTATTTATTTATTGCGTTTTAATTCAACAGGGTAGCCCCATCAGTAATTAAAATACTGTTATACTAGGGAGCCCTGCATAACATGAAAATACATATAAAGACATACATATACATGTCAACTTTAATTTCAAGTTGCAATAAAGCAACAATCAAAAGAAAAGAAAAGATTAGTATATTTTGAAATTGCCAGTTTAAAGATACTTTTTTTTGCAGCCAACATCAAATTCTGTAGAACATTGCAGGAATCATGAATATGTCATGTGTATGTCCTATAGAGTGAAATTTAAACGTTAGCAATGTCCTAGTATTCAAATTATGCAAGGAAACCCGTTTACTTTATAGACTTCAATGCCAGACACTATTGAGTGACTGACTGACTTCTTTTTTTCTTTGGTAATAATATAAATAAATGAGCTGTAACAGGTACATGCAGCATTTGTCTACATCAATAACCCACTTCTTGTAATGGCCAAAATTAAACTGATCGAGTCTTTGCGCAGCACAAAACATACAACCATTCGGTACAAGGGTCTGAAAATCAGACCATTTACTTAAGTGATTGCAATCACATATGTCGATTTGACAACTAATCATCCTTATTTTCCCACAAAAAGAAATTTTCAAGCCCTTTCGTTTTGACAGAAGTTCTAAATTAGTATTATCTTTCAAATGCCATTGGAATTTAACCTTTTCATTTTTTTGGCCTGCAAATGGGACAGAGTATCTCTAAGTTAATTGTCAAACATCAATATTAGTTATTAAGCGAATTTTAGCAAGCTTTCCCATTCGGGCAACTTTGTAATTTTTGTGTCATCATGTTTAGAGCATACATTGTCTGTTCAGAGCCGACTCTTTGTTTGAATTCAAACAAAGAGTTAAAGTCCTTCTGGCTCCAATGTTATTTATCTCATTTTCTGCTTTAGTAAAGCCCCCCTCCCCCAACTTGATGCCAGGGTGGACTTTGGCATTAGAGAGCAATCCAACCCTTGTAATAATTTCATTTGTATGAAAGCAGAAAAATAAGATATACAAAATTGCAAAAGTTTGAAATGAATGGGACAAATAATAAGAAAGTTATGAATGTTTGAAATATGAGATCACTACGTCTACATGTAGATGCGAATCTCATATCGGCAGTTTGGTCAGTGGATTGTGATGTAGTCGCGGATAACTCTCCCGTTTGTTATGTACAAAATATCATTTATTTCTGCTTTATCCTAAGTGCCTTCTCTCATGGGGCACTACTCAAAATATATCATGTATGTAGCATATACATGTTCATGTATCATAGACCCTGAAAAGAGCCTCCCGAGTCATACAATTTTTGAAAAATTGAAATTTTAATAATTTTGAGTGTTGGAACAAACAGGAAAGTTGTCCGCCACTTCATCACAGAGACATTACCAATTCAGCCAATTTGAAGAGCCCATACCTATAGCGATTACAACATTCAACATTTCATAACTCTTTCCATTTTTGTCCGATTCCATTCAAACATTCACCAGTCTTCTCTGACTTTTCTATTTTCCTCCAGGGTAGTTTGCTATCAAGGTTGGATTATTTATCTCATGGATAGGACATAAAATGGAGATCGTGTGTATAGGAGAGTTGCCACCTATGCCCATTAAAGTGTACCAATCACCAAAAAACTATTTTGTTTTGTGTGTTAGTAGTTCCGTGTCGTAATATAGATTATAGATTCACAAAATGAGCTTCTAAAAAAAGATCTTGCAAGATTAAATACATTCTCAATTAACAAAATATCGACTTCAGAGTAGACTACTCAACGCACCCATACACGCTCACATTAAATATGGCCCGCACGGACCCAAGGGGGACTTGGTTCCGTGCGAGCTCTAGCTATATGCAGGGTTTAATATTATCATTTATTTTCTTCATAGTCCTTTTCTATTAGCCCATAGAATCGGGGGTGAAGTTTTTTTAGGTTGATTTCATACATTCTAGTTGTGCACAAAGTATGTTTTTAGGTGTCAGATTGGTACACTGAGAAAACCCACAGCACTATTCTCTTAAGAGCAGGGGAAAACCTACCGGTAAGTATAGAAGTTCATTTGCACATATTAATAATCTATATCAAGACACTGGAGGGTTATAATGATTGCGTACAATTTTCTCCTCACAGGCACAGATGACACTGATTATTTGATGACTTGTTTTTTTTATGTTTTAGGTTTTACGGTATGAGAAGGGAGGAGTGCCTCTATATGTATCTGCCTGTGACCAACCCAGAGACCAGGACATTATGCCTTGTACTTGTGGGGCGAAAAGACATTTTGAATTCCAGGTGATCTTATACAGCCGACATAAAGACAACGTTGTATTTGCTTATATCTGTGTATGTTCTATGATCATACATACAAATTTTGTTCTAAAGGATATGTAACAGGTAATCTTCATGGTCCCATTTATTTTTAGTACATGTATTGTCTTTTTTTAGCCCTTGTTATAAACAAGGGTCCAGTATTTTAAACCAGGCAATTTCACTGGTTCCAATTGGTTCAATTGTACTAAACATTTCTAGTGATTCTTTAAAATTGTGTACTCTCAGCAAAGAGCCAATTTTACCACTAATTTATTTATTTATATTTCCACCTACTGCATTGAATTGCAGTTTGTGAGTTTTTTACACTAGTGGTCATTTTTTAGGCTTCGGTTTTACTTTTAATAAACATTTTACTTTCTTTTGATAAATGAATCTTCTTTCTTTTTCAGATCATGCCCCAGCTCCTGACCCATCTTGATGTAGATAGTCTTGATGCAAGCATTGATTGGGGGACTTTGCTGGTCTATACTTGCTCAAAGAGCTGTACAGAAGGACATCCATACCATCCAGAATTCTTATGGAAGCAAGACTATCACAACTCATCTATGTTGTGAGCCACGTCCACATGTGATGCGATAAACTGCCTCAAAAAAACTCTTACAGCAGTTTACAAACCAACTACATATATGTTTAAATGAACTTGACATTCAGGTAAAAGAGAAAAAGAAATATAAATGTGTACAACTTACTGTAGGCCCCAACATGATCTGTAATTGTTTCAAAAACAATTTATTTGTGGTGTGTATTGCATAATGATAAGATAACAAAAGTGTAAGATTTAGACAGTGTCTAAAGATCAATGAGCTACACTGTAAATGAATCCTGAGTTTAAGTTGGAAGATAATCAAGGTTGCATTGATGGAGGTGTCAGGTAGTTGTAGTTGTACATGTAAAATTGAAAATGAGTCTGCAAACCTGTAAAAATAAAAAAATCTGGCTTTTGTGGCCTTGCGTATTTCTGCACATTACATTTACAAGTTGAAGGTAGTCTGTCCCTTTTGCAGGTTGAAAATATAAAATTATGTAAATCCTATCTATGGTAAACAAGAGATAATACCAACTTATCAAGTTCCTCTTCAAATATTAGAACTGGTAATTGCCTCTATGTGGAATTATATCGAACGTAAGGAATTTTCAAAACGTGTTGCAAAAAATATGCCTAGAAAGTAGTCTGATTTTCATACCCTTGGACCACATAGTCCTACGCTTTGTGCTGAGTAAAGACTCGATAAGTTTAATTTTGGTCATTATTAGAAGCGGGTCCTTGATGTGTACAAATGATCAATTTACCCTTTACAACTAACTTTATGCTATTAACAAAACAAAAAAAAGTCAGTGTCTGACAGTGAAGTCTAGAGAGTAAACTGTTTCCCTTGCATAACTAGGTCACTGCTAACGTTTAAATTTCACAGATGGGACATACGTGACATACTCATGATTACTGCAAAGTTCTACAGAATTTGATGTTGGCTGCAAAAGGTATACACTACCTTTAAGACATGAAGTGGAGCTTATTTCAAAGCAACAAAATGATGCATTATTTAACTTTACATAATTGACCGTTTTAAGTGCTTTTTGAAAATGCAGCTCTACATATAAGAAATATCTTAGACTCAAAATAACACAACTTATAAACATCCATTTACATCAACAAAGCATATACATGTATTTATTATTCTGTACATATCTACATGTATTACAAAATTGTTAATTACAAATGATTCCCTTGTACAAAAAAAAAAAAAGGAAAAAAGTCTCAACTGTCCAATAAATCTGAATTAAATAATATTTCTAAAATAATATATAGATAATGAATACAATTTAGAGATAGATTTGTGACTTTGTGCATTGACTGACACATAGACCAAGGCACACATACATCTGAAATAAGGCCTTAAAAAAAAAAGATGTTGTATTGCCCTTTGCGACCAACCCAAAAATCTGAAAATCTACGGTCGGCTTTTTAATGAATAAAAGATTTGTATTTTGTTTGTTTAAATGGGATGTAAATGCATAAAGTCATCAAATTATTCCCAAATTCTCACTCGTCTTCTGCCCTAGTTTCAAAATCCTGCTAGCGTAAACATGCAAGTAGACCCCAGCCTCGTGTATGTGTAGGCCTATATACCATGCACTGCACCAGCTAGAAACCAGGGAGATTTGGGCGACGGTCGCTGTTCATAGTTTTCTACGGAAAGGCTCACAACACTTCATTCATGACACATTTTGAAGGCACTAAAAAAAAAATTTAACAAAATTTAAAAAAAAGATTTCTGACCGACCGACCCATGTTTTGGCACCTAAAGGGCAATACATCTTTTTTTTATAGGCCTAATGAGATGTGTTTCTCCAATCATGATATTGTGAATTCACATTCATACACACATTTTTTTTAATGCTGATATAACCTACTACAGTTTTAATTCAGGAAAATCCATTGTGTTGTTTCTGATACCAATTTCATAATCATTGTTTATAATAATAATGTTATATTCAATAGTTTTTATTCATTATTGCATTTCCATTAGTATAACTAGATTTTGTTGTTGCATCTCCTGTCAATAAAACCACATACATGTAGAAATATATATTCCTAAAGAATACAGTATTAAGCATGTACATTGTAAAATATTGATATTATTTTCCAGTGTGCTGTAAAAAGAATTATTTATAATAGAAAAAATCAAAGAACATACTGAATCTGCATACAAATGATTAAAAAAAAAAACTATATGCTGAAGAGGAAGAAAAATATGGCTTATTATTAACCTTTCATTAACAGCCAACATTGTAAATCATTATGTTTGGTGAATATTTTTAGTAAACTTTTGCGACTTGATGCAAAATAAAAGTAAAGACCAATTTCAAACATTGAAATGTTCAGTTTTTTTTCATCATTTATCTTATCTCCTTCTGGCATGGCCCTGCCCAATGAGAAATTTGCTGAATAATATCTCCTACCACAATCCCCATTCGGCAGCAAAACAGAAAAACATTAAATACAGAATAGTGACCATAATTAAATGCACCCCTGAGCTTTCGGGGGGACCATCAGGGGCCCTAAGACGGGCCCTGAATACTCATCTGACCATAATTAAATGTCTAAAACCCCCTGAGCTTCCGGGGGCTCCGCATCTTCACCCCTACAGGGGCGACCCCACGCTCCACTCGTTAATACTCCACTTTGAAAAATGTTCCGGGCCTGCATGGAACATGTAAGAGTGGTGGTGATGCAGATTTTTCTTCTGCCTCAAACGTTTTTGTTCATTACGCCACTGCCCCTAAATGGTGAGCCCCCTGGAATGTTTGCCCCCAATCCCAAACTGCTTCCGCGCCTGCACACTGCAATGAGTTGTTTCTCAGTTCTCATACAAAATTAAGTTGAGATGAAGATAGAGTGGCTTGGACGTTAACAGACTCAGCTTCTTCCTCTTAAAGTCAGTAGGCTTCCTATATCTGTGAAGGGAAACAAAAGAACACCCAGTCAAACTAATGGTCATCACAATGAACGTCACTATAATGTAGCTACGGTTCAAAGTAGTTGAACTGCTGAACCAAATGAAAGTTTGTCAAACATGGTACTCCTAAACTGAACATAATTTTCACATTGGGCAGTTCGGTAAAATAATTAGAGGTGTTACGTGTCGTATAGTTTGGTCATAAAGCTATTATAAATAGTTACAAACTGCTGCGATAAATGAGTAAGCCTTATTCACATATAACTAAGCTTAACATAAATTTGTATACCTCTGCAACAAAGTAGCCAGAGGCATTGTGTTTTCACGTTGTCCGTCCGTACGTCCCGTTCTCGTGATCGCGTTATCTCAAGAACAGAGTGTCGTGGCCGAACTTTAGCCTAACTTTCACTCTAACCCCATACCCAATAGTGACTCTAAAGCCTCGTTCAGATATGAGATGGTCTACAGCAGCATTTTTTTTAAAGACTTGTAATACGCTTCACATTTCTGCATCTCATAACACAGAGGCTAAGTGAATACGCATAGGACCTTTGTTCCAGGCAGTTGCCATTCACTTACATGTAAACAAAGAACGTGAGGGGGGGGGGAGGGTCGTGGTGGTTTACCAAGTCATAACTGAACAAGCTTTAATTGTAACCTCATAATTTTGATAAAATAAAGCCCTGAGCAATTGCTGGCAGAAAAATAAATAATAACAAGTCAACGCAAAGTGTAGCATCCCCTCGCAGGGTACAAATGGCCTATATATGTCAGAACATGATACCTCCATTAGACAATACTATTGTATTACTAGGCAAGGAAGTTAACCACATTTTCACATATATAATTAGGTGTTAGTGCATATTTAATGAGCTATGACCTTTCACCTTTGACTTACATACTCGGAAATCGAACTTAGGCTGTGTTTTGATACCATGTACCTTCATCTCAAATTTCATTAAAATCCGTCAAACAATACTAAAGTTATCGATCGGAAACCAGATTCTCATATTTAATGAGCTATGACCTTTGACCTACATACTCAGAAATTGAACTTAGGCTGTGTTTTGATACCATGTACCTTCATATCAAATTTGATTAAAATTTATCAAACATTACTAAAGTTATCGAATGGAAACCAGATTCGCATATTTAGTGAGCTATGACCATTGACCTACATACTCCTAAATCAAAATTAGGCTGTGTTTTGATACCATGTACCTTCATCTCAAATTTCATTGAAATCCGTCAAACATTACTAAAGTTATCGATCGGAAACCAGGGGCGGTATTCTGAACATTGTTGTATCTTTTGTGTTATCTTTTGTTGTATCTTCCAGAGATAACACAGCGCTAATATTGTTGTAAGTTGGTATTCCGAAAATCATTTTATCCCTGTGTTATCTCTTGAAGGACCGCCTCTATCTTATCTTTGAGTGACTTTGACACGCCCATTTTTATTGACCCTACCAATCAAGATCTATTTTATATAAGCATGATAAGTAGGGCAACCAATAAGAATACTTTATGCCATATCTGAAGATGCACCCAGCGCATATAATCTTGGGCGTAAATAGTTAATTGAGCGCTTATTACGCGCGTCATCATATGCGCTGTTGCACGTGGATCATGAAGACAAGTCACGCTTTCACTTAGTGGTTAAGAAACATCACAGAGAAGAGAGCATTAAAATCGTCATATCTTAGCATGTAATTTCTTTAAAAGTTCTCATCTGTGATGTCTCCGGTCAACACACAATCTTCTTCTAACTTGTCTATTGGCACGAAGTTGGTTCTGGGCAAGGAAAATTGCCACCATTTTATCACCACGAAAGATACAACACCCCCCTACCTGTTGTAAATATTGTTGTAAATAAATACCATGCAAGATAAGACAAGATAAAAGATACAACAATTTTCAGAATACCAATTATCTTGTCATATTATCTCTCGTGCGCATATTCAAATGAGGATTAAGCGCCATTGTATTAATAAAACGCACAATTACAAGCGCACAAAAGTATGAGCGCAGGCGCGGCCAAAGAGATGAGAGAAAAGATACAACAAAAGATACAACAAAACTTACAACAATGTTCAGAATACCAACTTTATCTTAACTTCAAAGATACAATATTAGAGATAACACAGGGTTCAGAATACGGCCCCAGATTCTCATATTTAATGAGCTATGACCTTTGACCTACATACTCCTAAATCAAACTTAAGCTGTGTTTTGATACCATGTACCTTCATATAAAATTTCATTAAAATCTGTCAAACATTATTAAAGTTATCGAACGGAAACCAGATTCGCATATTTAATGAGCTATGACCTTTGACCTACATACTCCGAAATCGAACTTAGGCTGTGTTTTAGTACCATGTACCTTCATATCAAATTTCATGAAAATCCCTCAAACATTACTAAAGTTATCGATCGGAAACCAAATTTGTTACGTACGGAAGGAAGGAAGGAAGGAAGAACGGAAGCACGGAAGGAAGGACCGACAGCAGCGTTTCTATTATAATAATAACAATAATAATAATAATAATAATATGGAAGTACAGTGTACTATCAAAAGAATTTTAGCGATTTTTTTTATTGGATGTGATTTCGGATTTGAATTAAGAGTATGAAGATGGCATTTTAAAGGCCAGGTTATTCATTGCAGATGGAAGAAAAATCTTTTAGACTGTCTAGAGCAATTTGTTAGAAGTCTGTAGTAATTAGGAAAGTGGAGATATGAAGGAAGAAAGAACTGCCTTAAAACGAACCAGAAACGGACAAATTGCCGCCTGGATGGTCACGCATTTCGGAAAACAGAGATTTAGGTGACCTTGACAGGATACTAGACTATGCCTACGAAGTTGGAAAGAAATCGGGATACTATGTGCAAAACAAATGGGATTTTGGGGAAGAAGGTCAAGAAGAATAAGAATTAAAAACGAAAACAAGGCAATGACGTTGTACATCAGTGCAATAATAAGAATAAATAATCCTACCAGGTACCCATTTACCTCACCTTGGTGAAGTAATTTGTAATATATGAGTAATGGTCTTACAGTTCTATGACAAGTGGTCCATGCTTGATCTCATCCATCTCCATGAATGCAAAACATTTGCAGCTGATCGTCCTCTTCTTTGCCTTGTAATGCTTGAACTCAAAGAACACGGCAGTTCCTGTAAACACATTCAAAAATAGTAATAATAACTACCGTAGAAATCTTGCAATCTGCATTGCCGTGCGTGAAATGCTAATGTATCCCCCTGCACTGGCAGCGATTTTTGTGTCATCCTTGTGTCCGAAGAAGTGACAAAGATCCCCTCTCCCCTCCCTGAAACAAAAGGATGACATAGAGATCGCCACTAATTGCTCGGACTATTGCCATGACTAGGAGCAGCATCACCAAAACAATATGTGTGTAAAGAAAATTTGAAAGAAATGTATCAAGAAATGTGACCTGCAGAGCGACACAAGATATCCCCTAAAATACGAACTTTGACCCTATAAAAAAGATGGAACACTGGGGGCAGCATCACCAAAAACTATAGGTGTGTAGATTTGACTAAAATGTACATTTGAAAGAAATCAGTCAAGAAATGTGGCCTGCAGAGCACACACATTTCCACCAAAATATGACCTGACCCTATAAAAGATGGAACACTGGGGGCAGCATCACCAAAAACAATAGGCATGAAGATTTGACCAAGATACACCTCCATACAAAATTTGAAAGAAATCCGTCAAGGAATGTGGCAGTTAGAGCTCACACAAGAATATGAAGTGGCGGCAGACGCGGCAGCGTAACGCTGCTGAATCCAAAGGATACAATACTAATAACAATAACAATTATAATATGTCTTGTTTACCCAGGGTAGCTTTATCAATATTACATGCAATACTGTTCTCCCTGAGGGCCCTGCAATCCATTTATTACCCCGGCTTTAGCCAAGCTACCATGATAAGGTGCTCTAAGCATTCAAGGAATTTCTTCCTACTTGGTACCCATTACTACACCCGAGTCGGAGTGGCAAATGTAGATTAATATCACACTAATGAGGATAGAGTTTCAAATAAAAACACAGCAAAAGAATTCAATAATAATGTTCCTTGTCGCCATTAAACAAAAACAAAAAAAATCCACATGTAATTTCATTTTCCACTAGCCCCCCCCCCCCCTTAACTAGAATCTAACTCAAATTCTCAAAATCAATAACGGTACATCAGCTTTGAACTATCAAATGCAATTATTATTAAAACTTACCATTGCATTAACAGTAAACTATTTATGAAATAGTTTGACAACACCACTTTCACATGCCACTAGAGTGTGTTTTATATTGAAGGTTCAATGTAATTTCGTGGCTGCAATTACAAAGTAATTTTTATTGCATCTTATTATTTCTCCTTTTTCTTCTTCTTCTTCTTCTTCTGTTTGCTCCTTCAAGGAAACCTCACCTCGAAGAATAAGTGTAGGTATTCTGAAAAAAATGAGATTTATTCCTGCCCTTTGATGTACAATATTCCTTACGAAAATGTACAAGAGATATATAAATGAAGATGTTCTTGGCATGATGTGATGCCTTTTAGCATGACATGGGCGCAGCCATTTTCTTGAAAATGTGACGTACCAGTTGAGGTTGTACATGTATCATGCACTAAGCTTTAGTTGGAAAGGCTTTTTAAATCAATAACAATTTACTTTTCAATGAGGAAAAAATCATAGCTGAGAAGATAGTAATTATATCTGGTGAAAAATATTTAACAGGGGAACAATTGTAACTAATTCATTTAAAAATATTAAAATATAGCAGTTGACAAATCTATTTCATTTATGAGAAACCTTCACCCTAGAAAAGCACCAACTTACACTATGAACATGACGGACAAAGAAAGAGGACAAAATATACAGTTTCTCATTCTACCCTCAACAATTGCTGTGGTAGACAAAGGAACATCCCTTCACTGCTATTATGTAAAAAAGGTAGATAAGCTGAATATCCATGTGACACCTGTTCTACACATTTTTACATAATAGCAGTGAAGGGATGTTCCTTTGTCTACCACAGCAATTGTTGAGGGTAGAATGTGGAACTGTATATTTTGTCCTCTTTCTTTGTCCGTCATGTTCATAGTGTTATTTATGCAATTTGCATTCTGGCAATTGTAGTACAAAGGATAATAGCAGGTGAATGAACTGCTTTATCACCATACACACCTGGGAAGGAAGCATCCAAAAATATGAATACATTTACTTGATAAACGACTTCACATAGTATGTCGCGTTTTCGAGAAGTGGTGCTGAGAAACTGACCATTCTTGTTTTATGCCTCTCTCATACACTTTGGTGGGGAATCTTGTAGATTGAAGGGCAAGAATATAATAAATCTCTCAGAATAAGTAAAGTTATTTCTTGGGGTGAGGTTTCCTTTAAGATTCTTTGCACATGAATATTTTCACTGCTTGCTAAAAATCATGCAAGGCAAATTTTTTTGGGGTAAGGTGAAGCTGCTTTTTTCAAGACGGTACATACCTTTGGGTAATTTTTCCAGTGGTTTTTGTAACTCCACATTCGATTTGTAGATGACATACTGGTCCTCTCTTTTAGTAGCAACAGGAGTGTCCTGTGATTTCATGACATCGACACCAGCCATATCTACAAGAGACACAGAGAAAAAAATTCATTAAGATATTCAAATTTTTCACAATATTTAAACTTATGATCAACAAAACAAATGTGACTCGTCTCCTATAGGCCTTCGCCCTGAATTCAGAATAGGAAATGGATGGACTTATTTGTGACATATCATGAAAAACAAAAAGCCTATAATCAAATGTCAACCGATGACTATGATCTTAACCTACTAATATAATTGGATCATCTTCCTGTAGTAATGTTGTCACCATGTTTAGATATTGAGATAGCGAGGCTAACAACCTTCAATTTCAGAAATTGACCTGTGACCTTTGACCTTAAATCTAATGAGACTGTCTTCCTATGGTGATACATGTCACCAAGTTTGAACCTTATATCTCTAGTGATTCTAGAGATTTTTGCGATAATGAGGCTAATAACTGGAACTTCAGAAGCTGACCTGTGACTTTTGGCCTACTAACCTTAAATCGAATCAAATCGTCTTCATATGGTGATACATATTATCAACAAGTTTGAGCCTGGTATCTCTAGTGGTTCATAAGATATCCCGATAAGGATAAAACCTGTAATTTA
>CP137669.1:38309623-38369482 GCA_037976565.1 Mesocentrotus franciscanus | reverse complement strand
CTGTAATTTAAATTGACCTCTATGAACTACTTGCAAAAATCTTGTCAGATTGTCTTCCAACGGTGATACATACTACATGTATCAACAAGTTTGAACACCATATCTCTAGTGGTTCTTGAGATATCGTTGATACCAAGGCTAAAACCTGTAATTTCAGAAATTGACCTCTGTGACCTTTGACTTTTGATCTATTAACCCAAAATCTGATCAGATCATTATCCTATGGTGGTACAATATATCAAAAAGTATGAGCCTCATATCACTAGTAGTTCTTGAGATGTCGCGATAACAAGACCAATATCTAGAATTAAAGAAATTGACCTGTGACCTTTGACCTAATAACCCAAAATCTGATCAGATTGTCTTCCTATGGTAATACATATTATCTTCAAGTTTGAGCATCGTATCTCTAGTGGTTCTTGAGATATCGTGATAACGGGCTAATAGCTGGAATTTCAAAAGTTGACCTCTGTGACTTTTAACCTTTGACCTTAACCCAAAATCTAACCAGATTATCTTCCTATGGTGATACATACTACCATCAAGTTTGAAGTTCATATCTCAAGATAACGAGAAGAAGTGGTACAGATGAGCGGACAACCCTAAAACAAAAATCCCAGCACAACCTTCGGTGGGCAGAGGCATACAATTCATTTAGGGAGACGTTAGTAGGTCTAACAGGGTGCCATCGGTGGTATGCTTGGTTCGAAACCAAGTCTTGTCTTTCAATTTGTTAGGTTAAAGGCATTGTTTAACAATGCCAAATCAGAGATGCATGGCCCTACGTGTTATCACCGTCTGTGATATGGTGTAATATTGAAGCCCTTAAAAAATTGTGCTTCAAAATGATCATGAAGTGCCTCAAAAAAGTAAAAATCTTTGAGTGACCGGTTTTACCATACTCATTTTCCCCATAGACTGTAGTGTTATAAAAACCATTTTGAAATTTGAAACCAATCATAAATATCTTGATAATCAGAGGGGCGATCGGCTTGGAAATGTCATGGATTCTGACTGACCTAAAGGTTTATAATTATGATTGCAGCATAAGCTAAATCCAGGATTTTGTTTAGAATCTGAGACAAAGATACCCAATCCCTTTAAAGGCCAGACCCCAGACATAAATAATCTTATCTGATTGATACATGTCTATAAAAACTTGATTACTCACAGGAAGTAAACTTATGAAGAAAAATGCGCACAAAATTCTTGAACTTATAGAATTGTGCAGTTTTCTGCTTTTCCTCTCTTTTATCAACCAAAGATTTATGCAACATTTCCTCTTTCGTCAGGATGAGACAAGGTAATAAAAAGATCAAGGTACAGGGTACCCAATAAAACTAGGGTATTCCAACAAAGCATTTTTCTTGTCATAATTTACTCTCGTTATAACAGGAAATAGAGACAAACATGAAAGAATCTATGCCTTCTTTATGTTTTCTATATTAGATTGTGATACTGTGATGAATCTCACCTTTGACAGAGACAGTGATAAAAGGATCAAGATATGAGGTGGAATCTTTGAGACCAATCTTCTCTAAATGGATTGACAGTCCTGTAGTCCCAGGCTCATGGGCTATCCTTGGTAAAAGTGTGCCTTTGAAAAAATAAAAGTAATAGTAATTGTTGAAATCCACTTAAGTTTGATGAAACATATTGTAAAACTTTATGCAGTCAGACCGCAGCGCATATGTTAATGAGGCTTACAGCGAAGATTTATTCAGCAGCTTGTTCACGAACTTTACTGATTTGCACACGCTGAACTGAGTGTGATTTTCAGGAGTGATTTTGCAGCGTCGCGTGGCAGAATGTAATAATCTCATTCTTCTGAATGTGCTCTTCATTTCTATACCCTATTTAAGATAATCTATAATTTTAAAGTATTATTTTCACAATATGAATTATTATTATTATTTCTTTATTGCAACCAAAACTTTAGGTTAGATTTAAAATAAAAATGAAATTACAAACAGATAGATAACAATGGTAGAAATAATGTACACAAAGTCATAGAAACTGTCGAGTCTGATACATAAATATATGAATAACAATGTGCTACAATAAAATGATTACACATTGTAAAAAAAATTAAAATAATAACCGACTGTAAATTTAGCAACTTTTTCATCAGTGATTTTGCATAGTTATTTGTGTTTGTGATTCCTGACCCAGCTACAAACATAATATAATATATAATATAAACATAATATGTCAAATTGAATATGAATACGAATTTGGCCTGAAAATACGAAATATTTGAAATAAACACTTAAATAATTCTAAGCTGGCACGAAATTATGCCTATTACACAAAGTTTGGTTTATGTCAGGACCCGGCTGGCTCTCCCAAGAGGCTAGGAGCGGTATTCTGAAAACCATTATATCTGTTATATTGTTATATCCTTACCTGATTTTTTTTGAGTAACTTTCTGTCGCTAGAAATTCCTCTCATAATTCCTTACCCAAGTGCATAGCTGCCAACATTTGGAATTTTCAATTAGTAACATTTAAGTAAAACTGAATATCATGTCTTGCGCATATCTATGTCAGACCTGCCAACCTCTGGAATTCAAAAACTGTATTCTTCAATCCCAAAAGTTGTATTTTACTGACAAAAATTGTATTAAAAAAAAAAACACAGATCAATTCCTCGTACAGTTCCTACATACAGGAAGACATGTTTTTATGGATCATTGGTTGAATATGTATGATTTCGTCATGACTGGTATGTTCGATGAACCAATGAACATCCCCAAATTGCCAATGTGAGATGCTTGTAGGATACTTTACAGGACAGAATGGGCATTTTGCCGTTGAAAATGGCACACACACACACAAAATACAGAAGAAGAAAAAAAAAAAAAAAAATCGTAATAATAGAAGGGGTATTCGTAATTTCGTAACGACGGTGGGAAATTACTAACAATTACAATTTTTTTTGTAACAGTGGGCAGCTATGCAAGTGCGCGGTAAGCGTAATAATGCGCTCTGGAAGATGATATAAGGATATAATTGGTTTTCTGAAAAATGTTGTATTTTTTGTTTTATCATCTTAGGTTTTTTTATCTTATCTTCCATGGTATTTAAAACAAAACTTACAACTGCTAGGGGCTTTTGTATATCTTGGGATTATGGCGGCTTTTCTAGCTCAGCATCAGACATTATATTTGACCAGCAAGAATGAGACCTTCTTTGACTATAAAGGTAGTAGGTAACTTTGCCTCTGATCCTAAACACTAAACCCTGGATTTACCTCATGCTGCAATCATAACAAGTCAACGCAAAGCGTAGCATCCCCTCGCAGGGTACAAATGGCCTATATACGTCAGAACAAGCTACCTCCATTAGACTATACTATTATATTACTAGGCAAGGAAGTTAACCACATTTTCACATATATAATTAGGTGTTTTTGCATTTTTAATGAGCTATGACCTTTCTCCTTTGACCTACATACTCCGAAATTGAACTTAGGCTGTATTTTGATACCATGTACCTTCATATTAAATTTCATTAAAATTCATCAAACATTACTAAAGTTATCGAATGGAAACCAGATTCGCATATTTAATGAGCTAAGACCTTTGACCTACATACTCCGAAATCAAACTTACGCTGTTTTGATACCATGAACCTTCATATCAAATTTCATTAAAATCCATCAAACATTATTTAAGTTATCGAATGGAAACCAGATTCGCATATTTAATGAGCTATGACCTTTGACCTACATACTCTGAAATCGAACTTAGGCTGTGTTTCTATTCTTCATTTCAAATTTCATTAAAATCTGTCAAACATTACTAAAGTTATCGATCGGAAACCAGATGTGTATTTTTTCGCATACACCTGTATTTAATGAGCTATGACCTTTGACCTTTGACCTACATACCGGTACTCCGAAATTGAACTTAGCCTGTATTTTGATACCTTGTACCTTCATATCGAATTTTATTAAAATCCATCAAACACTACTGAAGTTATCGATCGGACACCAAATTTGTTACGAATGGAAGAACGGGAGAACGGAAGGACGGAAGGAAGGACGGACGGGAGCGTTACTATATCCCCTCCGACTTGGTCGGCGAGGGGATAATTATTGACCTTTAGGTCAGAAATGAATCCCATGACTTTTACAAGCCAATCGCATGTTTGATTATCAACATATTTATGATTGGAATTCAAAATTTCAGAAACCATTTTCCCAGTGGTTTTGAACAGCTTTCATAACACTACAGTCTATTGGGGAAAATGAGTACGGTACCCATGGTAAAACCGGTCACTCAAAGATTTTTCTTTTTTAAGCACTTCATGATCATTTTGAAGCGCAATTTTTTGGGGCTTCAGTATTATACAAATAATGAATGCTTATGAGTTCAACAGTGCGAATATTTTCATGAGTTGAAAGATTGGAGTCAGGCCTTCTCGATTACATTCAGATTGCCGTCGCGTCAGATGCGCGCAGCGCTATAACAATGGGATACACGCACGGCAGAGAGGTACGCAGTCTGCATATAACCAAAAATGCACGCTCTTTGAATAGTACTACGGCGAATAGTACCAAAAATGCACGCCTGTGCAATAGTATATCTATTGAATATCATGTGACCAACAATCTTCCAATCAAATGACAAGGATTTACTTAGGTGTTGTATAATACACCATATCACAGACAATGATAACACGTAGGGCCACGCATCTCAGATTTGTAAAACTGGAAACATTGTTAAACGATCCCTTTTAATAAGAGACATTTAAAAGGAAGTAAACCGGCAAGTCTAATTCTTTAGCTTAAATTGTTTAAATCTACATACACATGTTTGTTTTTTTCCTGACCCAGCTACGACATATCTTCTCATGATTTTGATACAAATAGAAAGATCAACATCTACTCGTTCTACAGATGAAAACTTTTGTTGACGCAAAAGTAATTGAATGGTGAAAATTAGCACTGAATTGCAAAGAAATGGAATCTCCTTTTGTCAATATCCAAACCCTAAATATCTATTCCAAAAAAACTTGTGGACATGATTTTCATACATTGGCAAAGAAACTTAAAAATTTCATCTCTAAAATGAGACAAAAATCATGCAAAATGAGCGATTCTAAGAATCAAAATCAAAGATCGGAAAGACCCCATGCATTGCTTATTACGTATGCACGCACCAATTTTTTATGAATAAAAATGAATAAATGCAGAGGAATTATCACGCGCTGCAGATTGACTGTATATTCAAGATATATCTTTATCATCAGAATATATCATGAAAGGGGCTTACCCTTACGAGACTCTACAAGCATTGGTTTCAATGAGGCCCTTTTTTTAATATGTCAAATAGAAAGTGACTTATCATACAGCAATTTTAAATTATTATTCCATCAACTTTCATTAATGTATGAAAACTGTGCTTATTTCATGATATAAATTTTGTTTAATTGTTCAGTGTACTGTTAGTTTAAAATCAAATGCTTGTGAGAATAAAAAGTACATTGACCAATTACCACAACAAAAGCAAGCAAAGTGATTAAGCCCACAGCTAGTAGAAAAGTTTAATGATATTTGTGAGATGCGCACATGCACTCATTCGTACATCAAATAACAATAATAATAATAATCTGGATTTATATAGCGCTTAATACAAAATACCATCTCTAAGCGCTTTTATACAGATATTATCACCCCAGTCATAAGATGCATTCATGCACAATGTGCACCATCTCCACTTCCTGGGGAGTATTCCTACCATATGGTCACCATGAGGGCATATGGCAATTACTGACACAAAGGCTTTCTTTCCTGGGTATGCAGTGGCAAATGTAGATTAATGCCTTGCCAAAGGACATTAGTGCTGTGTTAGGGATCGAACCTACAACCTTTGCATTTCAAGTCAAATGTTTACACCACTCAACTACAACACCTCAAACCCTTAGAGCTCATAACAGTTCCCTCCTACTGAGATTGTGCATGGGAGGGAGCTATTTGGAACTATGAAAATGAATGTTTAAGCTCTAACCATAGAGATATATATACTAACGCTAGAGGGCGTACTCGCTCAAATTGCTGTGCCGACCTTGAGCGTTGGCCGCCATTACTAAGGAGGGCAGAAAAACGAACGACCCAACAAGATACTGTGCACAACATACGGGAAAATCTACCTATCCTTCTATATTCTATCTATCTATCCATGTATTTATGTGTCTAGCTATCTATGTATCCATCTCTATCCTAAATCTATAAGTATCAATCTGTTTATAATAGCCATAAACATAAAATGAATATATTACCTTTAAAGCGTTTTAAATCAATAAACCCTGGCTCTCATGTTCCTGTCAGTCCCAATAACTGAATTAGAAAGACATTGGCCCTGTTGCATAAAACTTTGTTTGATATCATGATATAAAAATCAAACACAAGTCCCAAATGCTTGATTCTGATTGGTTGAAAGTCAAGTAATATTTGATGTCATACTCATAATATCAAAGTTTATGTAATGCACAGTAACGGCGCCATTGTGTGACGTTCTGCTAGGTCTCATTCTGACTTAAGATTATTCAAAAATATTTCTTTACTCGTATAAAATAAAAATGAACATTTTCTTTGCATGAAATCACGAACTGATGTAGATTGACAAAGAGGAACCCAAATTGTATTTGTAGATATACTGCAATACAAATAGCTTTCTGTATCCCTTTTACCTCACCATAACACCCGTAATTAAACTTGACCTACACAAGTCACCATGACTGAGGCATGAGTAGGGTTCATGCATTATGCAAAATACCACAATTATTACGTTTCATACTCGAAAACCGATAAATCAACCTGAAAAATAAAGCATAACATTGCACAGTTTCGAATGGGACATCCGGGAATTTCTCGATGTTTTGCCCTTCTCAGTAATGGCGGACCGCCCTCCATGCCCGCACAGAGCTTTACACGGGCGCGTATGACGAGTCCGCACTCTAGCCTTATTAAATATATATCTCTATGGCTCTGACCTTTAAACCTATCATCTTACCTGTAGGTTTGATGTTTTGTGATTTGGACTGAAGTTGTGGCATTGCATCTTCTTCTTCATCCTCTTCATCTTCCTCTCCTTCAATATCAATATCAAAGTTCATCTTAGGTGACTTTTGCCTTGTTGAAAAAAGGTTCATTTTGAAGAAAAAAAATGAAAATAAGGTTCAATTCTGTTTTAAAATTTAGGCTGAGGATAGAGTATGAAACTCTGAAACATTTCAGTTCACTCAAGTGCTGTGACTTTTTGTTGTTTTTATTTCAAAAATATGTTATCTCACTAACAGGTACAACTAGTTCATTAAAACATATAGGTTTCGAAAATGATATTGTGTTGGATGGAAAATATGATAACAAGTTCGGACTTGATTTTTTTTTGTGATTGATATTTTTAGTTTTTGTTTCTAAACTAAACAGTTTGGCTTTTAATTTCCAAGAAAACTTCTAGGATTCTTCCTGAAGAAAATGTATATAGGGTACCTTCTGATAACAGAGCCTCTATGTCTTTGTTTTCATATTTTTTCTTGGTCCTATGGTTGTGATGATAAGCTGATTTACGCTCCTAATACATAGTTGATCATTATTTATATGAAGGGTTTCGCGCCGACCAGAAAAATTAGTTTATCTGGATGACCATGCAATTTTAATACCATATCTCATGATTTGTGAATAAGTAACAATGACTGTGCAGTATTTCTCCATATCTCATGGTCTGGGCTGCGTGAACGCTTATCAAAAAGAAAATATGGGTTTACATGTACAAACGCAAAGGCCAAGACGATGGATGCATGTGCGAAGCCCTTGCAAAATGCTAGCTTTTGGGTAAGAACAAATGTAAGAATGAAAATAGAGGTAGAAGATACCATACAATTAATAATAATAATATTGAATGGTTTTCTTTCGTGAAATAAAAGGGTATATCGCACTCGCAATTATGATATTTCATGTGTCATGCTGCCTCATGAAATATGCTTATCAGCTCAAGGCCATTAAATATTATATGAATATTTTTATATAACTTTTTACAAAGTTGTCTTAAAACACAAGCCTAAAAGCAATGATAGAGTTGGCATTATATAGGTACAACATATTCATTGCATGAATACAGTATAGCATACTAAGGAAATACAATGGAATATTTAATGTTTTTCAAAAAGGTACACCCACTTTTATTGGATACTCTATATCAGGATTTCAGACATAATGATTTCCAATAGCAAAGAGAACATTATAAGAGAGTTGCAACATGATTCATTCCAATTCAAAGGAATGATGTTTATTGGTTTAACATCTTAATTCTTGTATGAAAGTTGTAAAACAGTTTCCAGCATACCGTGTCCGAGTGCTCCTGCAGGCAAGTCTACTGGAAATTCCGAAGGTGAGCTTGATAGCAAATCTTGTAAGGCTGAGAATGAACAAGATGAATGATACAAGGTGACCATCTGGGTTTCTGCTAACAAGGTTGAGATTTTAATCACAGTTATTCAAGAATCCATTTGCCAAAGGGAGATTTAGTCCGAATTGGACGTCAACCTGAAAGCCAATAATAGGTTTCAGCCGAAATGGCACTTGGGGAAAATGGCAGGCAAATTAGCCACAAGAGCTGAATCAATCAAAAATAAACATATGCAAATTTCTGCATGGCGTATGCACTTAAAACACAAATTTTCAAGATTATTTGATAAAGTTGTGGCACCCAAATTCTCTTTCATTTATTTTCAACCTAGCTATATCAAACAAGTGATTCCTTGCATAATCATTGTGTAGCAGTGATATTAAGGAGGATCCATAAGTGAGGATGTAGTGTTATGGAATATATATCAGCATGGAGTATCATACCTTTATCCAACTTCTTTAACTCTTCAAGTGAAAGTTCATCTGTTGCACTTGGTGACTGTTGAAAATGGACAAGATATTCTTCTTTGAGATCTTAAATACTAAGAATATATATATTTCTTTTAATTCTAGAAGGAATCCATTAGTCTTCTGATGATGAGGAATCACTGTAATTGAAGGTGAGAATTGCTTTAAATACAGCAGTGTGGCATAGACAAGAACAATGCAGTAGAAAAATGACTACTACATGTAGGTCTCCTGAGCCCCTGTCTTCACAGTAATTGATTTAATTTGTATCATTGCATAAATGATAAGGGAATGTTAGATCGAACAAGGTTATCAAAATTCCCCGCTTGGAAACATTCAAAGTAACAATTATTATCAATTTTGAAATGGTAAAATACAGCACCACTGTCACACTTGAAGAGCTCTCTGAACACTGCCAAGATTTTTGACGTCACGCAAGTAACCAAATTAGCATATTAAAGCAGACGGTGTCCCATAACAATGCACACATTTTCAGTGCCTGTTTTGCTGTCTCCTTTTCACTTATTTCTCTTACTTCACCAGTGATATTCTAGCTGTTTGATCTGCTGCCTCACACTGAATTTCGGACATGGTTTTATTTTGATGAAAAATGCAGTTAAAAAAAAATATAAAGGAATCACTTGAAGATGCACTAGGGCTTGTAAGAAAGACGCCATTGTACATTCAGCCGGGGTTTTCGATTCGAATGTGGACTGATATTTCAGTAGTTTGTTTAATCAATCATTTATCCTTGCCCTGAATGTTTTTAAGCAAAAGATTATAATTATCAGCATCAGCATCACTTCCTTTTTCAATCAAATCAATCAAACTCTTATGATTGAGAAAAAAATGCACTGAAAATATGCTCATTTTTTATAGGACGTCGTCTGCTTACGCAGGATTGGTCCTTGATGTGATAACATCAAAACATCGCTAAATTTTCTGGTGAAGCGCTCATACATCCTAGATCCTGAGAGGTGCTATTGTTTGTGTGATTTTTAAAATCATCTGATATGCAATTGACCTAAAACTTATACAATTGTCATCTGTAAGCTTCCTGGTTTCTAGTGAAACATTATTGGCCGTATTTGTGATTAAACTAGATGGAACTTCAACTGCGCGCAGTCGAAAATGATGCCTCCGCCATAGAGCAATTTTACAAACCAAAATGGAAGCAATTTTTAAAATTCAAGTTTGATTGTAATCCATCTGTTGGTTCTAATGATAATGAGATCACGAGCTATTTTAGGATACATAATGAGCCCTGTGACCTTTGACCTCGTGACCCCCAAATCTAATCAGTTCATTGGCTCTGCAACATACATACATGACCCAAGTTTGGCGGTAATCCATCAATCGTTTCTTGAGATAACGTGATCACAAGCTATTTTGCATACATAACGAGCCCTGTGACCTTTGACCTCGTGACCCCAAAATCTGACCAATTCATTAGCTCTGCAAGATACATACATGACCCAAGTTTGGTGGTAATCCATCAATCGGTTCTTGAGATAACGCGATCACGAGCTATTTTTGCATACATAATGAGCCCTGTGACCTTTGACCTCGTGACCCCAAAATCTAATCAGTTCATTAGCTCTGCAAGATACATACATGATCCAAGTTTGGCGGTAATCCATCAATCGGTTCTTGAGATAACGCGATCACGAGCTATTTTTGCATACATAATGAGCCTTGTGACCTTTGACCTCATGACCCCAAAATCTAATCAGTTCATTAGCTCTGCAAGATACATACATGACCCAAGTTTGGCGGTAATCCATTCATCGGTTCTTGAGATAACGCGATCACGAGAACGGGACGTACGTACGTACGGACGGACGGACAACCAGAAAAAATAATGCCTCCGGCTACTTTGTAGCAGAGGCATAAAAAAAAAGACTTCTGTAAGTATTACGAACCCCATGACAAAGAACTTCAATTTATGCTGACCAAGTACTTTCCATAGGTTTACGCATATTGTAATGTATAAAGACAAAACAAAACAGATTCACCTGAGTTAATAATATATCAATATTATGATTACTGATGCCCAGCTTTGTTAAATTAGCAGTAGTATCATTCACTAAATTTTCATAAAGTTTGGTCCTCATAAATATACATGTATGTAGGGCACTTAGAAAAATACCTGTACATGTATACATGATATGTAAAATAAAAGAAAGTAGTAGAGGAAAGGCTTCTCACTTGTAATGTTTCAGCTCTGAGGTTCAGGCAGGCCATGATTTGTTGCAGAGTTTTCTATTCAATAAAAAAAAAAGCACCAAAGATTAATGCAAGTGTTCAATATGCCTCCACCTAAAAACACAGTTATCAATTATTAAACTTATGCCTCTACACATACATTTCTACAGTCATGATGTATATTTATGTAAAAATCACAGTTTGCATATAGACTGAACAAAGAATACATCAGGCAATATTGTAAATAAAAATTGTCTGTTTTCAGCCAGAGGGGTGTTAACTCATATACTTTAAAGCTCTGAACATACAATATACCGGTAGTATATCGACATGGAACCCCATGCATAAAGAGGAATATATTTTTCAGTGGCGGTCCTTTTATAGGAAAGCCTTTTCAGGAACCTAGTTGGCTAACAAACAAAAAAACAAATACAAATTAAAGGAGCAGATCAGTGAAAATGTGAGGAAAATCTAAAGAATAAAGAAGTTATAATTTGTTTAATTGTAATACATCAAACACAAATTGGAAACCCTGTGACATACCTCTTAAGCACCTTTCCCATTTTTTTTATATTGAACATTTCATTCAGAAACCATGGTCAGTGGATATGGCTGTATCAAGACCAAAGGGCAAAACAATTTGAGGATCCCTAGGTTAATGTTTTAGTCAAAGTAACAGTCAGGATAAATAAAAAAAGGGGCAAGTGATATGGTATGGCTTCATGCATTTTAAATAATACAACTATTCTTGAGTTGACAAGAACAAAAAATATTCATGATACACGGCATACACATGTAAAAATGCACACTGCATTGTAGAGAAATGAAGAAAATGTAAAAACAAATGGCTTTAATTATTCATTGACGTATTGAGGTATTGACGTATTCTTTTTATATTAATGTAAAACCATAACTTTGCAACATGAAATTTCCACAAACTGTTGAGGACGGCCATTTAAAATAAAATAAAACTTTGTGAATTGCAAAATTAGGTGGTGTGTCAATACGGTTGATTCACAATCAACAACGCCATCTAGCGTCACCAGTGTTTAGTCGATGTAATGTGATGCATTATGGGAAAAAGTCAACAAAAATATAAGCAGTGGCATTTTTATACCCTAGGGAATGAGGGGATTTCATCAGAATTGTTGGTGGGGAAGGCTTGAATAGTTTATCCAGGGAAAATTGTATTGAAACCTTCTAATGACGTTTGGTCATTTTGGCCAAAACTCACCATTATGGTCTCTTTTGGAAGGGTGATTTTTGGAATAGTTATCAGCAAAGGAGATTTGATGGGCCTTTTCTATATAAACATCAGCCCTGATGCTTGAAAAAGTGGTCAAAGTGACCCCAATCAGCAATAATATGGTCATTTTGGTCACTTTTGGGCAAAAAAATGACTATTTGTATTGATTTTTGTCCAAAATCAGGCAAAATTTTCAGCCAGAATCAACTGATGATTTGGTTTTGACATCCAAATTCAATATAAAAATGTGCGCTGATATCAGAACAAACAATCCCTTTTAATGAATTCACACAGTTCGGACCACTTTGGTCTTTTTGATCTGTGGCTAGCGTTTTGCTGCGCTGCACTGGTTGAAAGATGTTGACCCGCGAGCTGAAAAATTGGCCTGTCGCGGCTTGCTGGTGGGGATGCTGTTTATTGTGAATCTACCCTATTGCAAGTTTATTATGTTTGCGGCATGTAACTTTCACAAATCTGAACCACTTGCAAAATTTGTGAACATTTCATGCACACAAATTTCAAGTGTCAGTGCTTACCTTTTGGCTCTCTGAAAAAACAGAAGGCTTGGCATTCATTTCCTTGTTGAGCTGTCTTTCCAACCTAATTTGCAAAACAAAATTGTGACCCATACATTCACTTGAATACAAAAATGGAACCTGAAATGTTTCTGAAAAGACTTTGTGAGCTTACTCATTTACAAGATTTGATGTAATATTGGAGGAATTTCTATTCTTCACAACTGAGAACTGTGAAGAAGCATCAATGACAAAACTGATTATAACTGAAACTAGAAAAGTCAACGCAAAGCGTCGAATCCCCTCGCAGGGTACAAATGGCCTATATACGTCAGAACAAGTTACCTCCATTAGACTATACTATTATATTACTAGGCAAGGAAGTTAACCACATTTTCACATATATAATTAGGTTTTTTTGCATATTTAATGAGCTATGACCTTTCACCTTTGACCTACATACTACGAAATTGAACTTAGGCTGTGTTTTGATACTATGTACCTTCATATCAAATTTCATTAAAATCTGTCAAACACTACTAAAGTTATCGATCAGAAACCAGATTCGCATATTTAATGAGCTATGACCTTTGACCTACATACTCGGAAATTGAACTTAGGCTGTGTTTTGATACCATGTACCTTCATATCAAATTTAATTAAAATACGTCAAACATTACTAAAGTTATCGATTGGAAACCAGATTCGCATATTTAATGAGCTATGACCTTTCACCTTTGACCTACATACTCCGAAATTGAACTTAGGCTGTGTTTTGATACCATGTACCTTCATATCAAATTTAATTAAAATCCGTCAAACATTACTAAAGTTATCGATTGGAAACCAGATTCGCATATTTAATGAGCTATGACCTTTCACCTTTGACCTACATACTCCGAAATTGAACTTAGGCTGTGTTTTGATACCATGTACCTTCATATCAAATTTCATTAAAATCTGTCGAACATTACTGAAATTATTGATCGGAAACCAGATTTGCATATTTAATGAGCTATGACCTTTGACCTACATACTCGGAAATTGAACTTAGGCTGTGTTTTGATACCATGTACCTTCATATCAAATTTCATTAAAATCCGTCAAACATTACTAAAGCTATCGATTGGAAACCAGATTCGCATATTTAATGAGCTATGACCTTTGACCTACATACTCGGAAATTGAACTTAGGCTGTGTTTTGATACCATGTACCTCCATATCAAATTTGATTAAAATCCGTCAAACATTACTAAAGTTATCGATCGGAAACCAGATTCGCATATCTAATGAGCTATGACCTTTGACCTACATACTCCGAAATCGATCTAAGCCTGTATTTTGATACCATGAACCTCCATTTCAAACTTCATTAAAATCCTTCAAACATTACTGAAGTTATCGATCGGAAACCAGATGTGTATTTTTTTGCATATTTAATGAGCTATGACCTTTGACCTTTGACCTACATACTCCGAAATCGAACTAAGCCTGTATTTTGATACCATGTACCTTCATATGAAACTTCATTAAAATCCGTCAAACATTACTGAAGTTATTGATCAGAAACCAAATTTGTTACGGGCCTTGCGCACGCACGGAAGGAAGGAAGGAAGGAAGGAAGGACGGACAGCGGCGTTTCTATATCCCCTCCGACTTCGTCGGCGAGGGGATAATAATCTTGAAAGTACATGTAAGGGACTCGCATAATTATGTGAATAATTTAAAGCCCTGCAACCTCTTTGTTATATCACTCAAATAAGTTATCTTCTTCTTCTTCTTCTTCTGATTAAGTCTGCCTCCTTCAATTGATTGAAGATTCTTGCAAACTATGTGTGTGAACCGCAATTTGCGTCCATTGGAGTGCTTTTTACATTATGATACAGTTTATTTACAAAATATTTACAAGCTCATGTATAGGATGGAGGGAGACTAGCTACTGTCACCAACCGTCTGCAGTCGACCACGGAAGGCTCCAACAGATGGCGCTGCAACGATTTCTGAGGGCAGGGAATTCCAACTCCTTACTGTTCTCGGAAAGAATGAATGCCGATGCGTTTCAGTTCTTGAGTATGGCATCTAATATGAATGTGGTTGGGTGGCTCTCGTCGACTGAATGACTTGTGTGATATAGTCCTGAGCCGGAAGATGAGCGAGTTTGTTGTGTATATTATACATCATAGTTAATCTGTCATTTTCTCTGCGCTCTTGTAGAGTGGTCCAATCTAGTTCTTTCAGCATACTGCTGACACTTGATGTATTATGGTAACGATTCAGAGTGAATCTCGCAGCTCTTCTTTGCACCATTTCAACTTTGTGAATGAGGTTCTTGGTAGCTGGGTCCCAGACAGAGGAAGCATACTCTACGATCGGTCGAACCAACGTTTTGTATGCAGTGGCTTTGAGGTCAGAAGATTTAATGCGTAGATTACGTCTTAGAAAGGCAAGGACGTTATTGGCTTTGTTGACAGTATTATTGATATGTTGGGTCCACTTGAGATCGGAAGTGATGGTAACACCCAAGTACTTCGCAGAGTCAATGGTTTCAAGGGGGGTGTTGTTCAAATGATACACATGTTGTACCTTGCTTCTTTTCCTGGAGACCGTGAGTACCTTGCATTTGTCCGTGTTCAAAACCATCATCCATTTTTCAGCCCAGTCACCAATCCTGTTGAGGTCTTGTTGAAGATTGTGTGCATGATGTTGGTTGTCGATGGTCATGTAGGAAATCGCATCATCGGCAAATAGGCGAACTTTGGATGCTAGACCATTTGGCAAGTCATTTATGTAGAATAGAAAGAGACAAGGTCCAAGAACCGACCCTTGAGGCACTCCAGATTCCACTGCTATTGATGATGAGTTCTTGCCATCCAAAAGGACTCTTTGACTTCTTCCATGGAGAAAGCTTTGGATCCATCCAAGATTCTTCCCTCTGACACCATAGAAGTTCAACTTGTGCAAGAGCCGTTGATGCCCAACCTTGTCGAATGCTTTGAAAAATCCATGATTATGGCATCCGTTTGACGTCCCAAGTTCTTGTGCAGGTTGAATCCTAATAACTGTTGTTCACATGACATGTTCTTGCGAAAGCCATATTGAAGGGGGAAGATGATGCTATTTCTGTCCCCATGCTTCATGATATTGCTGGCTAGAACATGTTCCATTAGTTTGCAGCAAATGCATGTTAGTGAGATGGGACGATAGTTTACTGGAGTTGATTATCGTCCCATCTCACTAACATGCATTTGCTGCAAACTAATGGAACATGTTCTAGCCAGCAATATCATGAAGCATGGGGACAGAAATAGCATCATCTTCCCCCTTCAATATGGCTTTCGCAAGAACATGTCATGTGAACAACAGTTATTAGGATTCACAAGCGACCTGCACAAGAACTTGGACGAAGGACGTCAAACGGATGCCATAATCATGGATTTTTCGAATAATAATAATAATAAATCAAGTTTCACTAAATGCTTAACTTCCAATGCCACATGATTTTTGTTTGTACTTTTAGTCTTTTTTTGCCATCCTTTTTTCCTTTTGATAAGGAAGTTGAATACACACCACTACATACAATGTAAATGGAGAAAATATGCTACCAAGCTGCTATGTGGTAGCTGACAATCAGTTGTATGACACTTTCTCTTTTGTTCTGTGGCCAATTCTTTACTTCAAACTTCGACCAACCCTGACCCTTCTCCCAAACAAGCCTCAGTCTAGCTCTAACATATCTGTATTAATGAAAATAAAGCCTGGAGCAATTGTCACCAAATGTTGGATAACTCTAAATTATTACCCTCATCACTCACATTTGGTACTCTTCCACTGCTTCCACCACTTGTCCCCAAGAATCAAAATCTGTTCCTTTGCGTAATGATGTCTGCCATCTTGTTACCAGCTTGCCCCGGTCTCCCATCTTGGGTATTCACCTGTAGAATATAAAATGTGTACCTGAGCAAACACAAAAAAAAGAAAAGGTGAATACAATATACAGACATCAGACCAATCTGGTATGGGGAGTTGTTCAATAAACTTTAATACACAAGATGGCACATCCATCAGTTCCTGATTGAAAAAGCATGAAACTCAATACTCCACGGAATCCAGGGGGTACAAGATTTCCAACCAAAGTGTATGAGAGAGGTATAAAGCAAGATATTCTCAGCACGGCATCGGCGTTGCCATTTTCTTGATGACGTGACATACTATGCAAAGTCATTTATAAAGTAAAAGTACGGTACTCAAATTTACAGATGCTTTCTTCCCACGTGTGTGTGTGGTGATGAAGTATTTCATTCACACAAATTACATAAATAAGTTGTTGCTCTTCTGGGGCGAAGGTTTTGCATAAATGAAATTGATTTGTCAACTGCATTACTTTAATATTTTGAAATAAATGAGTTACAATCTTCCCCCATTTACATGTATATATTTGTCACCATATAAAATTTTTATGCCTCGGCCCACCGAAGGTGGTGCCGGAGGCATTATGTTTTTGTGTGTCCGTCCGCCCCGCTTTCTCGTTATCGCGATATCTCAAGAACCACTTAAAGATTCACGGCAAACTGCTGCACAATACAATTGCATACAGTATATACCGACGGTGGGGTGCGTGCGGAACCCACCGTCAGTACGGTATTGTGCAGCAGTTTGCCGTGAATCCCGTGAGAAAGTGTATATTATAAGTCTTCATTTTTAGGAAAAATACTCCCAAAAAGATAAGAAAATTGACACGAAACAGGTAAGAAACATAACGAGTTTTAAATCATGGCCATTATTTGAAGAAAAGATGAATATTTACTTGATTTTTAGGTCTGTTTAAATTGCGGGGTCAAAGTAGGGATATGAGCTATGTACTGTGTGTTTAAAGGTACTAGATCTAGATCTATGTCCCATTTGCAGGCCAAAAAATTTAGTGCTGTAAGTCAGGCGCCACGTTCGGGTTTCGGTTCGGCAGAGTTCGGCAATTTTTTACACGAACTTGGTTAGGTTCGGGGTTCGGTAATATAATAGCAAGCAGCGTTATAGCTATGGTGGTCGGCACTGGGCGGGCCGAGTGGGCCCGACCAGCACAGAGGACTTCTGCCTACCACTCCTGATGAAAAACACTGCTTCCAACCGGCACGAATTTCACATAAAAAAACTGCTTTAAACGTAACTATTTGTAAAGAAAAGTAGTACTTACATTTATATTTCTGTCTTCAATCGTGTTTTATTTGCAATTTTACAAGATTCATGTTTTCAATTTGACAATAATTGATATTTTTAAAAGCTTTGCCGAGACGGTTATTGTCTAATGTTACGAGTCATGTAAGCTGCCATCTTGAATTTACCGATGTATACGTTATAATACACAGAGATAGCAGCCCAGGTTCGTTCGATTACTGTTCTTTTAAATGTTTATTTTTAATAGAGTTAATAAAACAATTAATACTTTTCCTGAATAAATAAATTAAAATACTATAATATACATTTATTTCATTATTTAAAGTGTAAAATTTGTCTGATATTATAATTGTTACAATTCAAATATTAATTTTTTTATTGATTGGGTTTGAGCCGTTGGGTTTGAGCCGAACTTGTTTTGATCAGCGCCTAGTACGCACGTGTATTCTTTTTTATAGCTTGCAATCGCGATGTTGCAGAGGTCAGGATGTGGGATTTAAATGGCGTCAGCTAGTGAAGTCGCTTGCCCCCCACTTGAGAAGCATAAATCACAAAGAAGGAAAATCAGAAAAAAAGTAAATATAGAGTGAGCAATTATGACATGAAAATTAGGTACGAAATGACAAGTTAATTAGCTTGCGAAAACGTTTACATTTTTCTGCCGAACATATCCGAACCAGGCCTTTGCGTTCGGTTCGGTTCGGTTCGGAAGTGCCATGTTCGGCGAACTTCCGTTCGGTTCGGCCATTCGGCTACAGCACTAGTTAAATTCCAACGGCATTTGAAAGACAATACTAATTTAGAACTTCCCTAAAAAAAAAGGGGGCTTGAAAATGTCTTCAAGTGGGAAAATAACGACTATTAGTTGTCAAATCGACTTAGCTATAGTATAGAGCCAGGAAGTAATAGTCTGATTTTTCAGACCATTGTACCGAATGGTCGTACGTTTTATGCTGCGCAAAGATTCAATCAGTTTAATTGTGGCCATTACAAGAAGTGAGTTATTGATGTAGACAAATGCTCATGTATTTATGCTCATTTTAATTTTATGCACACATAGCTGCATCGCTATCCTGCATCCTGGCTGTGTATTAAAAAAGAGGGAACAAGCATACGCGTACCCTAAATAACACTGAGTGGGGGGGGGGCCTTACTCTAGATTTAATCTAGATCTAGTCCTACATGACTGTGTGATGACATATTCATAATTCCTGCAAAGTTCTACAGAATTTGATGTTGGCCGTTGGCTGCAAAAGGGACATAGATTCTAGACCTAGAGTCTAGACTAGGTATCTTTACTTAAGGCTAGCAAAAGTAGCATAGATCTATGATTAGACTGAACAAATATTCTCTTTCGTTCGTTAGCCTCTTATTTGGGTAGGGTCGGTTAGAGAGGAGCCGACCCTACCCAAATTAAGAGGCTAACGAACGAAAGAGACAGAAATTTTCCGTCTAGGCCTAGTCTAATGTTAGACCGAAAATTTCTGTCTCTTTCGTTCGTTAGCCTCCGAGTCTGAGTCTGATTTGGGAAGGGTCGGCTCCTCTCTTTAGAGACAGAAGCCGACCATAGGCGCTCCTGTGCAACCATTTTGGCCATTTGATTTATGGCCAAAGAACTTTGCCCAAAATACTCAATTTTAGCGGATTCATATCTGATGGTGATGCATTTATGTTTGAAAATTAGGCCTAGGCTAATATACATCGGTTGCACTTACCAGATTGACTGTACTACTATGAGCTCAATTTCGGTGATGAAAATCCGGAAAAAAGACCCTTTATTCTTTAAACGCATCATACAGTCAATCTGGTTAGTATTAAAGTAGAACCGATGTATATTATTAGCCTAGATCTAGGCCTAATTTTCAAACATAAAATGCATCGGATATGAATCCGCTAAAAAGTAAAATTGAGTATTTTGGGCAAAGTTCTTTGGCAATAAATGGCCAAAACGTTTGCACAGGAGCACCTATGGTCGGCTTCTGTCTCTAAAGAGAGGAGCCGACCCTACCCAAATCAGAGGCTAACGAACGAAAGAGACAGAATTTTCGGTCTAGTCTAATGTTAATGATATGATTAGACCGAAAGCTTCAGTCTCTGATATCGACGGTTGTTCCGCTGAGATTGCATCTGGCTCCTCTGACCGCCTCTATACATAGACTGAAGAACGTCCTATGGGGACTGTACGGGAGGAATGGTTCGGTTCGGCCGGACCGCGATGAATGAGATATGCATAGAGATTTTTCACTCTTTACGTCTTCATATATCCAATTTGGCTGCAATATTACACTGAATAATATTTAAGATGAAAAGTAACACAGGAATATCTACTTTGACTTACGATAGCTTGCTCATTTAGATCCTATATTAATGATTAATCCGAGAAAGTCTTGTAGTCAAGATTTGTTGTCAGCCATCTTGGTTTGAGTTGATGAATATTCATTTTTTCTTTTTGAACGTCCAATAGCTACGTATGAGTCAGCCCGGCTTGAGCCGGTGATGTTTGAATATTCATAAGCCCAATATCAAATCAAACACGTGCTCTGATTGGCCATTGGGCTTGTTTTGGTCGGTTGACCCAGAAATATATCGGGCGGGTCATGTCATAGATTACCAGTTCGAATGCATGAACGTACCGTTTCCTTGGTTCTGAGATAAAATTGGATAACTCATATACGTAAGTCTGTAAATTTCGCATTTAGAAATAAGTCATAAAAAATTGATAACTGTACATAGGAGAAAAATAGACATAGTATTTTTGTATCTGATTTATAAATCAGAAAATTAGATCTAAATAAAGAAAATCGTGGGAGAAAGTTTTTGACCTAAAAGCAGGCCAAAATCGGCTCAATCTCTCCCCCCGGTGCGAGCCGTATGGGGTACCGTCTGTGTATGGGGAATGTCAACAAATGTCAGTTTTATTAAAGAATGACCCATATCAGACGGTTATTTCTGTCTATGATATGATAGGAATGATAGGCCCGGCCGGCGGCCCGACGTGCGTGGGGCGGGGCCTCGCTGCTAACACTAACAGTAACACTCACCTCTAGCTCTCTTGCTTTCTTTCCAACTACTAGTAGGCCTAGATCTACTCCAGAGAGCTATGGCCTACTCTGACTTATAACTCGGCAGTGTCAGTACACCGGTACCGGTGTCGGTATGTCTCTGCAATACGGTACGATAAAATCGTGGATTTCATCCAGCCTCATGTATGTTCGTCCTTTGATTTCTGTTGTCGCTACTTGAAACTGGAACTGGCGACCATTGAGCCCGCGACTAATAAGGAGGAGGCTAGCCACCAATAATGGGGGCTATAGTGTCTCCAAATCGTACAATCGAAAAGGAAAAAGAAAAAAATGTGCACGTCGCTGCTGACGGTAAAGGCCACAAAAGGAAGAGAATAGATTTGAATGTTTAAACAACAACAAAAAATAGTGACCTACACCACTTTGAAGGTGAGATCTTACTCTTTACTCTCATATAGGTCACATGCCGAAACTTTTTGTCTGGGTCTTATTGTTTTAGATTGAATTTAGGGCCCAGACTGGCATATCGGAAGGCTTATATCCGCACTATACAGAAATTACTGGGCAAAATGCGTTTAAAGCTTTGAAAGCTGTTAAAACTATCGTATGACATTTTAAATAAATATTGACCTACACATATTTAAAGCTGAGATTTTACTCTTTACTCTCACATAAGTCACATACCGAAACTTTTTATTTGGGTCTTATTGTTTCAGATTGAATTTAGGGCTCAACTGGCATATCGGAAGGCTTATCCGCACTATATATACATGAAATAATGGTCAAAATACGTTTTCAACTTTGAAGGCTGTTAAAACTATCGTATGACATTTTAACTAAATAATAACCTACACCAATTCAAAGCTGAGATTTTACCTTTTGCTCTCATATAAGTCCAATGCCGAAACTTTTTGTCTATGTCTTATTGTTTCAGTTTTAATATAGGGTTCAAGGTGGCATATCGGATTAAGGCTTAACCGCGCAATACAAATTATTATGACCAAAATGGTTTTCAATTTGAAGGCAGTTAAAACTATCGTATGACATATTTACTAAATAATGACCTACATCAATTTGAAGCTGAGATGTTAATCTTTACTCTCATATAGGTCACATGCCGAAACTTTTTGTTCGGGTCTTATTGTTTCAGATTGAATATAGGGCTAAAATTGGCATATCGGAAGGCTTATCCGCACTAGACAGATTATTATGGCCAAAATGCGTTTTCAATTTGAAGGCAGTTAAACTATCGTATGACATTTTAACAAAAGTATAATGACCTACACAAATTTAAAGCTGAGATCTTACTCTTTACTCTCATATAGGTCACATGCCGAAACTTTTTGTCTGGGCCTTATTGTTTTAGATTAAATTTAGGGCTCAAACTGGCATATCGGAAGGCTTCATATGGATTTTACCCATACACTTAAGCGTCAACCTCTTTACACACACCGCGCACCGACGTGAAAAGCTTTAAAAATATGCCAAAATCCCCCCCTCCCCCCCCCCTTTCAACTACATCTTTCAGTTCCGTTCAGTTCAGTTTTATTAAAAAACACATGGCATAGTAATCATGACGAACAAACATGATCCAAATTGAGACCCCAAAAAGCAATGCTTGTGAGTGGGGCCCCTGTGGAGGATGGACATCTCAATCCCAGCGGATTGGCAAAGAGACCAACGTGTTTCAAGAATCTGCGCAATTCAAAACATGAAAGATGGTAGGATACGATCATGGATATACAATACAGTCTCACGAGCGCAGAGCCCCCAAAACAAGCAGGTCCCAGAGTCCGCCAACCGAGATCAAGAAGTTCATTTACAACAACAAAAAACATGGTAACGTACACAAATAATGGCAAGGTTGTGTAACTTAAAAACATATTTACAGGGAATAAAGCATGTATTAACAATAACTGATTACAAGGTTATATAAATTTAAAACACTTAGAAACACGATACTTGAAACACTTAGATACTTTCTGAAAAAAATCTCTATACGTGACACATTATTATCCTAAATTATCCTTTAGCAGCGTCATGTACCCCCTTTCCCGGCTCGGTGTAAAAATGTCAGAGGTAAAAATGTCAGAGGAAAAAAAGTCAGAGGTAAAAATGTCAGAGGAAAAAATGTCAGAGGTAAAAATGTCAGAGGTAAAAATGTCAGAGGTAAAAATGTCAGAGGAAAAAATGTCAGAGGTAAAAATGTCAGAGGTAAAAATGTCAGAGGTAAAAATGTCAGAGGTAATAATATAAAAACAAAAGCATGTTACAGGTTGAATATTGGTAATGGTTGTATATCAGGCTTATCGAAAAGATACAACGAAGGATTCTCTGCAGTCATTAATTTCAGCGCTGCTTTATTTTCTTCTTTCTTTAACTTTTATTTACCTTTCTGCCCGAAATTGTGACTTTTGCCCAATTATTGCAGAGCGGAAACGGGGTGTATCCTTCTTTTGGGGCATAGTGACCCGGCTGCCTCCCCCTCATATGCCTTTGTCTAAGCAAGTGATACTGGTACACTGAGCAAACTTCTGGGAAAAGAATGTCTAAAATCGAGAAGTTTGGCCATGAATTATAGGCCGAGTTGTGGCTCAATGGTGTAATCATTAAATAAAAAGAAAAGTCGACACAGCCCCCCCCCCCAAAAAAAGAGGATAAGATATCCGACTGTGAGTCCTCCGCTCCCCTCCCCCACTTCCCCGTCCCTTCTGAAGATTGATGGACATCTTAACAGCGTGGCAATGACCATTATAAAATGTAATTTCCTACAAATGCATATTTTCAACAATTCCACTTTCTTGTGGGCTTGATACTTTGATACTTTGATACAAAGCAGAAAGCCGCCCATGTTACATCTAATGCTAACCGCACCATCACATTCCAGAGAAGCGCGCGCTTTGCAAAGAGTTGATCGTCGATCACTATTGCGGTATAAATAGTCTGGGACAACATCAATAAGCAGCTTTGATACTCTGATACAAAGCAGAAAGCCGCCCATATGTTACATCAAATGATAACCGCACCATCACATTCCAGATAAGCGCGCGCTTTGCAGAGGTTCTGTTTAAGCTACATCGTTCTATATAATTATTTGCTGTTAGAGATCAAACTCTGAAATTGACAAATATTTATTCATGAGTAAAATATCATAAACATAGTTTTACTGTACACATTTATAGCATCATGAGACTGCTTGTATACATGATAATATTGTTTGAAGGATATTTGGTGCAGGATTTATAAAGGTGTGCTGGCATACACTGTATACGACAGTTTCCAGCAGGTACATATTCGTACAAGTCTACACATTAAACAAAATGCATCACGAATTTGGCAGGAAAAAAAAAACAGTTGAAATTGAGGGACTTAAATTGTATTTCTCCCACGTTTCTTAATCACAAACATGATGTTTTTATACAAAGTTACACAGTGATATGTTTAACCCAACAAATACAATAATTTCTGCCTTTCGAAAAGTACTGCATTAATAAAAGTCGAAAGCACATGACAAAATACCTGGGTAGATATGTCTCAACGTTTACTACTTGTAGGCCTACTATCTGACATTCTTCAAGCGAAGCTTTGATATTGTTTGTTAAACTTTTGTAATAAAGTATTGATGAGGGGGACAAAGCATCCGTGTCTTTTTCTTAATGTCTTCTTGTCATAACAATCTTTGCTGGGATGGACATGAACATGGGTCTAATTACTGAATTTGTGGAATTTCTGTGCGATCTTTATAACTGATTCCCTGTTTTATCTCATTCAATCTTAATATTCTATGTGCTTAGGCCTACTTTCTCAAAACCAAATAAACATTAAAATATCAACCGATTTAAAATATCGAAACATGATAGAAACTCATATAGGCCTGATCACAAAATATAAGTTTCAAATTTATTTTCCACATTGTATTATCCTCAGGACATGTACGAAGTACAATGCACAGTCATTTATAAAATATAATAGACTAGCCCAGTAGCTTACGTCTCGACATTTTGTGTGATTAAGTGCTGAGATATTATGACGGCACCGATTTTAACCCCAGCCTACATGTTTTTTTGTACCTGACATTTTTACCTCCGACATTTTTCCCTTCGAAATTTTTTTCCTTTTACATTTTTTCCTCTGACATTTTTACCTCTGATTTTTTTAGCACTGACATTTTTTCCTCTGACATTTTTTCCTCTGACATTTTTACCTCTGACATTTTTTCCTCTGACATTTTTTCCTCTGACATTTTTACCTCTGACATTTTTTCCTCTGACATTTTTTCCTCTGACATTTTTACCTCTGACATTTTTACCTCTGACATTTTTACCTCTGACATTTTTACCTCTGACATTTTTTCCTCTGACATTTTTTCCTCTGACATTTTTACCTGGCACCCCTTTCCCGGCTGCTATTATTGATTCAAGCATTTATGCTTATGATAGTTGGCCTCTGCATTTATTTTAATTCTTTGATTATATATGTTATATATGCATTTTTGTGTGTGTATTTCAGTTGTCACTTGATGTAAATCAGTTATATTATATAATATTATTGTTATTTAAATGTTTTGTATTTGATTTAATAATAAATGCAGAAACATCTGCTAAAAAAAAGAAAAAAAGAAGGGAAAAAGCTGAATCACTGTACTGACAACATCATGAACACCCTTAACCCCCAGCCGTAAACCGGCTTATCATGCTGTACGCATTAAGTTCAAACACACACACACACACACACACGCATACAGAGGCTGACTGGCTAATCCTTGCTATAATATAGTACAGTCAGTAATAGCGGCAATCTACATGTATTTCAATCTATCTAACAAATATGATTTACACAGAAGTCTCTTTAATACATGTGATTCGAAAGGAATTCAGTGCAACATTTGTCCTTACATGAGGTTGATGCACTGGGTTACTTTGACGTGTATTGTAGCTATGTATCTGAGAGTTACAGGAAAATAGGTCTTTTAACAGGCAAGCCTGAGGACAAAACTTAAGTTTAAACATAAAAATCATACTACTGAATGACACAAGCTCATCTAAAGGCAACAATTTCATCTCAAGGAATAATGGCTTACTAGGCTGTCTGAAGTTAGAACTGGTAACAAGCCGAATAACTTTCTTTTTAAGTTTATCAAAATAAGTCTTGAAAGTGTTACCCCATGCAACATTGCAATACGTAAGGTAAGGGAGAACAATACTGTTATATAAAATAAACAAAACATTCTTAGGTAGGATAAACCTTAACCTACATATGACACCAACACTTCGCGAAATCTTTGTGCCTATAGCATCCAAATGGGGTTTCCAAGACAAGTACTCATCTATAATAATAATAACACCTAGGAATTTAACATGCTCACTTTGAGCTAAACTCTATGACCTCCTACCTCCAGAAGACCAACATTGTTTGAAATTCGATCCGATCCCATCCGATCCGATCCGATCGGCCTAGTTCACCAACGGAAAAAGCATTAGAAAATTTGACTTTTCTTCTTTATGGTGATGTAAAAATCACGATATTTTGTTGTTCCATCGCAACGTCATTGTTTGATTATTTTTCATCAATTTGGTCAAAATTTCTGTGGTATCGAACTTTTTGACTGAACGCTCCTGGCTATATCTGGCGGTAATTTCTTGCAGGGAGAGGGCTATTTTTTACCAACGGAAAAAGATTCATGTCATTCAGTTCATTCTGAACATTTTGATATATAAATGATTGTCATATTGGATGAAAAAAAAACCCGTCAAAAGATAAAAACCAATCGGTACCTCCGTCTGATTTTGGGAACTCCATTTTTCTCCATTGATTAACGTGTGTTGCCTCTTGATCGCTGTAATCTGTAGGTAGCCAGCGGACCGGGTCGTACCATTCTTGCTCGGGGGAAATCAAGGGGTTTTTAACGTGGATCATATTTGCGCTTACTCTAGCTCTCATGCATTGCACACGAAAAATAATAATAATAATAATAATAATAATAATAATAATAATAATAATAATAATAATAATAATTTGTTCTTATATAGCGCATTTCATGTCTGCTGACATTTCAATGCGCTTTACATTTTTACAATATACATATATAAAGTATAACACGATCATAAAAGGAAGATGAAACAGAAACATATATAGAAAACAATGAAGTGCTTAATTACAAATAGAAAAATTACAACATTACTTATTCTTAAATACTATTGATGTGCTAATTTGAAAAGATAAGTTTTGAGTTCAGATATAAATGTTTCAATATTGCATATACAACGTAACGAGTTTGGGAGGGAATTCCATAAAAAAGGTGCCATATGTGTAAAAGCCCTATCACCATAATTTATGCCTTTGTTCTGCCTCTCTTAGCTATGAGGTTTTGAGATGCAGAACGCAAGGACTATGATGGAACATATTTTAAGACAAGATCAGAGAGATATTCTGGAGACAGACCATTGAGTGATTTGAAGGTTAGCAAAATAATTTTGAACTGGATACGGAATTTAACTGGGAGCCAATGTAAATCTTTGAGGATGGGTGTTATGTGTTGACATTTCTTTTGCAGGAAACCAGACGTGCGGCAGAGTTTTGAATCCGTTGTAACTTGTTTATATCTTTATCACAAATACCAATGAGGAGACTATTACAGTTGTCCAGAAGTGAGGATACGAAAGAGTGAATGAGAATTTCAGTTGAACCTTTATTCAAAAATCTGCGGACTTTGCCTATTCTTCTATGAGCAAATGATGCTTTGTGGCACACAGTATTAATGTGGCTGCGCATAGACAGATGGTTGTCCAGAATAACTCGATCCGAGATTGCGAACTGTCTTGGAACAAGGAACTGGTGTATTATTAACAGATATTGGTAACAACTCATTTGTTTGTCTAAATTTAGAAGACAGATGAAGAATTTCCATTTTACTATCGTTTAAGAAGAGAAAGTTGTGTTGCATCCACAAACGGATTTCTTGAAGACATATATCCAGTTTCTGTGTTATGTGGTTGATTTCACTAGGTTTAAGAGTGATGTAAAGCTGGGTGTCATCTGCATACATCATTGAAGAGAAGCCATGGGAGTGGATAATGTCCTGAATGGGAGTTGTGTAACAGATGAAAAGCAGAGGGCCAATAACAGACCCTTGAGGTACACCCCATCTAAGCAAGGCGGGATCAGAAGTAATACAGTCAATGATAACTTGCTGCTTCCTCCCACTGAGGTACGACTCAAACCATTTGGCTGCAGTACCTGAGATACCAAAGCGTTTTTCTCACCTTGACAAGAGAAGTTGGTGATCTACCGTGTCAAAGGCAGAGGTTAGGTCGAGAAGGACAAGAAGTGCTATGTTTCTAGAGTCAAGGGATAGCAATAAGTCATTTTGAACTCGTAATAGAGCCGTCTCTACGCTGTGATTCCCTCTATACGCAGACTGTCTTGAAGCAAGGAGAGAGTTACTGGCAATATAGGTCATGAGTTGAGTGCAGATAACCCGTTCAATCACCTTGCTGATGAAGGACAGGTTAGAAAGTGGTCGGTAGTTTTTTAGGTTCTCCGGATCCAGTGATGACTTCTTCAACGTCGGAACAATGAGAGCAGTTTTGAGAGGTTCAGGAAAGACGCCAGCTTTCAAAGAGTCATTATTTTGTAATGTCAGTGATGGAAGGAAGGAGACAGTCAATACATCGACTGAAGACTGACGCTGGGAGAGGATCAAGAGAACAGGATTTAATTTTGTGATATCTGATGGCTTTCAATACAATTGTTTGGGAAACGGGTGAAAAATTCTCAAGATGATAGTTCGTTGTCTTCTCAGAAGCAAGCCGGAATGATGATGTGAAAGAACTTCTCAGTCTGCGTATTTTGTCTACGAAGAATGAAGAAAACCTAATAACCATATCTGACTTTGACTTGTGTGTTGGTAAAACTTCTTTGGCTTTCTCTATGGTCATTTTGTCAATTTCTTTGTACAGTTCTTGTGTGCTAGCACTGGAAATAGCTTGACGGTGGTGTTCTCTTCTGAATCTTTTCAACGTGCTGAAGTACTCCTTTGTAGAATTCTGAAGTTCGTCCTTCATGACAGGAGAGCGATGCTTGGATTTTCTCCAGATTCTTTCCTTGGCACGAAGATTTTGTTTTAACTCTTTGAGTGTATCATTAGACCACGGGGCATGAGGACGCATTTGTACATTCCGCCTCATTTCGGGGGCGTGGCGATCAAGAATGGAGGACAGAGTTTTGTTATACATGTCGACCTTCTGATTGATATCCATCTCATCTAGGTTTGTTTGACTTGCAAATGACTGCACAATATCTGACTCAAAGTTGTCAACATTAATGTGTCTGAGCTTTCGCACCTGTATACGTTTGACAGTAGCTGGTGGTTGTGAAATACAAAGTGTGAATGTTATTGCTGCATGGTCTGACGGCATAGAGTGAATAACTTTCACCTCTTCCACAGACTCATCATCTTCTCGTACGATTAGAAGATCTAAAGTATGCCCTTTGGAGTGTGTAGGCTGAGAAACTAACTGATGAAGTCCACTTGAATCAAGTAGATCTATGAAGGTCTTGGCATCAGTGTTCGTAGAGTCATTAACATGTATGTTGAAATCGCCACAGAATACTACATGGGTCATGAGTAAGTTTGCAGATTCGAGGAGTTTAGAAAATTCTGTGAAGAAATGGCTAACCGGAACACCTGGAGGGCGAACGGGAGTTCGATAGATGGCAAAGAGAGATACAGTATCTTTATGAGTTGACCTAATGGTAACTTCTAAACATTCAAACGTGTCAAAGGAATAAGGTTTGGCTTGACAATCGAAGAGGTTGCGGAGAATCACACAAATTCCATCTCTCCTTTTCCCTTTACGGGGTAGCTTAAGAAATTTGAAGTCCTGTAGAGTATTTTGTATATCAGCAATGGTAGTACTATCTCGGCTGTCACCGGTTAACCACGCCTCCGTGATGGCGAGGACATCAAGATTTTCAGTAATGATGAAGTCCGAGATCTCCGTTTGCTTGTTCATCATGGAGCGTGCATTCCATACTCCAACTCTAGTAGGAAAGTGTTTGAAAATCTTCTGGTTGCCTTTTAATGGAACTGATTTCAGTGACGAGTGTGATCTTCCAACGCACTGAGACTTGTTGTCTTTCTGTGACCTGTTGGAGATTATCGTAGGAATGGGCCTTCCAACAATATTTGAGTCACTGTTGGAAGAGAAATGGTCGGGTCTTTGCTTTCTTGAGCCAGCACGTTTCCCACGGTATGTTTTCGAATTAAACTGTATGTATGTGTGTATATTGGCCATATTACTGATTCATAATCTAAGACCTCCATTACTAAGTATTAGACTCCCTTTTGTTATTCAATCACCCGTGCTCTAAATAGAACGGTCGCGAACCTAGAGTGATCCAATCAGAGCCAATCAGATTCAGCCGCCCAGCTGCGCGGATATTGTACGCGTAGTCGGTTCTGTACTGTATGTGCGCACAGCTGACCCGGGCTGATTAAAAGCTTCAAATTAGGTGAAAGAAATCGGGGGTCACAACAATTTCATATGATCTGCACTATACATGAAATAATGGGCTTGCAACGAACAGTCACGTATCACGTTCACGTCTTGCGCCCTTTCGTGAAACAGGTCACCAAATTCTACGTGACCCAACGATTTGTTGATTTGCTATATGCAATCTACGAAAGCTCACGTAAATTGACGATGACGTTAAAAAAAATAATGCAAATTGTCATTGAGAAGAGACTAATGGCAAAAAAGCTGCTTCAGGGCAGAATCTGTTGTGTAACTATCTAGGCCAATGCATGCATGCAAAAATGCATGCCCAAAGTCCACTGCAGTGGCAAAGCCGTGTTGAGCCGTGACCGCGTAGCCGTAGTAGCGCATGTCATTACAGAGTCTATACTAGCTGAAATCACAACAGCTGAAAAGTTATACTATTTATAATCATCCCAAAGTATACTTACATATATCATGATACAAAGTGAGAATGTAAGTATACTTTGGCCTTGGGATGAATATCATCGATAATCTGCGGCTCGCTGAGCGCTGGCTAGCCTCGATCGCCAAGTCGTCGAACCGTGCCGGTGTGAGCGCGTAGAATGTAACCCGCACCGATCGTCCTGGAATTAGAGATCGATTGAGAGCGGACGATCGGTGCGGATTAAATCCGCAGCGATCGTCCGTGTCGTTTTATGGGCGTGGTTTATTATAGAATCAGTTCTTTAACCAGTATGCTATAGAGGATAACACGTGAGCAGGGGAATGATAGAACAGGACAATGAAAAGAGGAGGATTGACGTCATTATTTCAAAGAATATTTTAAAGTCTTAGTTCAAATCTGGGTTTATAGGTTTAGTATGTCCCAAATTAAAAAAGGAAAAAAGGGAGAGAAAAGGGGGGGGGAGGAAGAAATTTTCTTCCCTCTACTTCTATTTAAATTTTTTTTTTTTTTTTTTTTTCCCTTTCTTTTCATCTATCGGTTCGGCGTGTACGGCCGATTCGAATGAATAATGTATAGGAGTTGGTCTCGGTGCACAATAGGATTGAATATGTAGATGAAGGAATAATGCAGAAGTAGATCATGCTTTATAATAACATTGAAAGTTCAAGGGATTTATAAATAGTACGCTCATGTTTGTTTTGTTGTTGATTTAAAAAAAAATATTAATATATCTAATGTATGTCTTTCGAGTGTTGTAACTGCGAGTGTGTGTAGTGCATTTTATTTGTGTGTTGAGAATGTGTGTTATGTAATGGGGAATGTGGTAAGTGGTTGGATGAATGTGTATGGGTGGATGTGTACGTGTTTAAGTAGGAATGTAAATGGAAGCGTGTATCTCCGGTCCTCAGATGTTCAAATACAATTAATAATTATTCAATGGTTTTTCGTCCTTTTACTAAAGAATGTAATTATCCTGCTATCCCTTTTAACATGGGATGATAATGATGAATATGTGTACTACAGCCATGGATTTTAAAAAGCTGACCCTTTCAGCCAATTTTATCTCCTTAAATGTAAAAGGAATAAGAGATAAAGAAAAAAGAACGAACATTTTCAGATGGTGTAAAGATAAATATCCAGATGTTGTTTTTTACAAGAAACTTTTAGTACGCCAGATGTTGAAGATAAATGGAAAGAGATGTGGGATGGAACCTGTTATTTTAGCCATGGTACAGCACATAGTAAAGGCGTTGTGGTACTAATAAACAGAAACTTAGATTTAACGGTGTTAACGGCTGTTTATGATCAATATGGTAGATATGTTATGCTAAAATGTGTTTTACAGGGCATAGAAATTGTGATTATTAATGTATATTTTCCCGTCAGAGAGAATTGATTTTTTGGTAAACTTTGAAAAAGATCTAAACGCGATTAAAAGTGAGGGGAACTTTGTGATAATAGGAGGAGACTTTAACCTTATAAGAAATTATGAATTAGATTACAATGGGACAGCAACAAAGAAACTTCGTACTAATTTTGATAAGCACTTTGATGACTTTTTAGACAAACATAAATTGATTGATATTTGGAGGAATTCAATGGTATGAAAAGACAGTTTACGTACCGACGATTAACTCCATTCATGCAAAGCAGGCTTGATTATTGGATTATTTCGGCTGAATTACAAGAAATAGTAGTGAAATGTAGTATAGTACCTTCCATAGCTCCAGACCATTCGGCAATCTATTTACATTTATATAATAAGCCAGTTTGTGATAATTTTGCAAAAATTAATACCTCATATTGGAAATTTAATAACAGCCTATGTACAGATAGAGAATATGTTAGGTTGATGAAGGAAGAAATATTTAAGTTAAAGGAAGAACTTAAATCAGACATTAAAGATAACAGAGTCTTGTGGGATTTTATAAAGATGAAAATCTGTAATTTTACAAAGAAATATTCAAGAAAATTAGCAAAGAAACGGAAAGAAAAAATTGACACTTTAGAACAAATAATTAATTCGCTCGAAAGTGATCTTTCAGAAAAAGAAGATAATGATAAAATTAAAGCTTTAGAAGATAGTAGGAAAGAGTTAAAAAAATATTACGACTATATTAATGAGGGAATTAAAATTCGGTCAAGGGCGTCATGGTATGAAGCTGGGGAGAGAGATTCTAGATACTTCACACAGTTAATGGAATCAAATAAAAGAAAACCGTTATTCGAAAGTTAATTGTAAATGGAGATATTACTGGCGATTTATCGGAAATAATCAAAGAAATAAGATTATTTTACAGTAACTTATATGCAGACAATGTAACTAATAACTCGGTCAATTATAATACGCTGTTTTTTCAATATTTACCTAAATTAAGTAAAGACTCCTGTCAATCATGTGAAGGAAAAATCTCGAAAAATGAATGTGAATCTGTTTTAAAAGAAATGAAATTGAATAAATCCTGGAAATGACGGCTTGAGCGGAGAATTTTATGTAACCTTTTGGCCTGTTATAGGCGATTTAGTTGTAAATGCTTTCAATGAAGCTTTTGAAAAAAGTGAATTATCTGCATCTCAAAAACAGGGAATAATCACCTTGATACATAAAACAGGGAAAGACCCTTTACAAATAAAAAAGCAGGACCCGTGGAAAATCCACGGGATTCTAGGGGAGGGTGGGAGGGGGTTGTAAATAGATATGTGCTATCGATTTTTTTTTTTTTTAATATTATAATTATTATTATTACGATTTTGCGTATTAATATATAGATGTTAACTGTCACTGAAGTAGTGTAGAGCGCAGTGAGAGCAGAGCGTACCGCGATCGCGACCAATAGCACATTGATCTTGATCGATCGCATATATATGACGTCATCCATGGCATAGTGCCATGGTATAGTGCACTATACCATGGTAACATCATAACGTCACGGTAACATCATAGCAATGTTATGTTTGGTCACATGATGCTATGTTGACCAATCACTGAACAGTATTTCATTGATCAAAAATATAATACCTACTTCGTTTTAATGGGTTTTATTAACTATGAATAGTGGGCAGGATTGTTTGACGGTGATGAGAAAAGGGAGGGCATAGTGATGTAGCCTGGATGGTGAGGGGCTAGCATGGATGGGGGGGGGTGGGTAAGGGGATATAAAGGAGTGTATTACACCTTGATATAAACCGGGACGCGCTATCATACTTAATTTGGAAGTTATAAGCCATTTGGGTAAAAAAAACGAACAAAAACGTTTCAAAAAGCTTAATACGCGCGGTTTCACCTCTAAACATGAAATTGCCATTTACTCGAAAACTACGGATTGGACAGATGAACCAATTACATGTACGTGTTGAGGACGACGTGCCTTACACCATGATATCAACCGGGACGCGCTATCATACTTAATTTGGAAATTATAGCCATTTGGGTGAAAAACGAAAAAACGTCTCAAAAGGCCTAATACGCGCCGTTTTCACCTCTAAACATAAAATTGCCATTTACTCGAAAACTACGAATTGGACAGATGAACCAATTACATGTACGTGTTGAGGACGACGTGCCTTACACCATGATATCAACCGGGACGCGCTAAGATACTTAATTTGGAAATTATAGCCATTTGGGTGAAAAACGAAAAAACGTCTCAAAAGGCCTAATACGCGCCTTTTTCACCTCTAAACATAAAATTGCCATTTACTCGAAAACTACGAATTGGACAGATGAACCAATTACATGTACGTGTTGAGGACGACGTGCCTTACACCATGATATCAACCGGGACGCGCTATCATACTTAATTTGGAAATTATAGCCATTTGGGTGAAAAACGAAAAAACGTCTCAAAAGGCCTAATACGCGCCTTTTTCACCTCTAAACATAAAATTGCCATTTACTCGAAAACTACGAATTGGACAGATGAACCAATTACATGTACGTGTTGAGGACGACGTGCCTTACACCATGATATCAACCGGGACGCGCTAAGATACTTAATTTGGAAATTATAGCCATTTGGGTGAAAAACGAAAAAACGTCTCAAAAGGCCTAATACGCGCCTTTTTCACCTCTAAACATAAAATTGCCATTTACTCGAAAACTACGAATTGGACAGATGAACCAATTACATGTACGTGTTGAGGACGACGTGCCTTACACCATGATATCAACCGGGACGCGCTAAGATACTTAATTTGGAAATTATAGCCATTTGGGTGAAAAACGAAAAAACGTCTCAAAAGGCCTAATACGCGCCTTTTTCACCTCTAAACATAAAATTGCCATTTACTCGAAAACTACGAATTGGACAGATGAACCAATTACATGTACGTGTTGAGGACGACGTGCCTTACACCATGATATCAACCGGGACGCGCTAAGATACTTAATTTGGAAATTATAGCCATTTGGGTGAAAAACGAAAAAACGTCTCAAAAGGCCTAATACGCGCCTTTTTCACCTCTAAACATAAAATTGCCATTTACTCGAAAACTACGAATTGGACAGATGAACCAATTACATGTACGTGTTGAGGACGACGTGCCTTACACCATGATATCAACCGGGACGCGCTATCATCTTAATTTGGAAATTATAGCCATTTGGGTGAAAAACGAAAAAACGTCTCAAAAGGCCTAATACGCGCCTTTTTCACCTCTAAACATAAAATTGCCATTTACTCGAAAACTACGAATTGGACAGATGAACCAATTACATGTACGTGTTGAGGACGACGTGCCTTACACCATGATATCAACCGGGACGCGCTAAGATACTTAATTTGGAAATTATAGCCATTTGGGTGAAAAACGAAAAAACGTCTCAAAAGGCCTAATACGCGCCTTTTTCACCTCTAAACATAAAATTGCCATTTACTCGAAAACTACGAATTGGACAGATGAACCAATTACATGTACGTGTTGAGGACGACGTGCCTTACACCATGATATCAACCGGGACGCGCTAAGATACTTAATTTGGAAATTATAGCCATTTGGGTGAAAAACGAAAAAACGTCTCAAAAGGCCTAATACGCGCCTTTTTCACCTCTAAACATAAAATTGCCATTTACTCGAAAACTACGAATTGGACAGATGAACCAATTACATGTACGTGTTGAGGACGACGTGCCTTACACCATGATATCAACCGGGACGCGCTAAGATACTTAATTTGGAAATTATAGCCATTTGGGTGAAAAACGAAAAAACGTCTCAAAAGGCCTAATACGCGCCTTTTTCACCTCTAAACATGAAATTGCCATTTACTCGAAAACTACGAATTGGACAGATGAACCAATTACATGTACGTGTTGAGGACGACGTGCCTTACACCATGATATCAACCGGGACGCGCTAAGATACTTAATTTGGAAATTATAGCCATTTGGGTGAAAAACGAAAAAACGTCTCAAAAGGCCTAATACGCGCCTTTTTCACCTCTAAACATAAAATTGCCATTTACTCGAAAACTACGAATTGGACAGATGAACCAATTACATGTACGTGTTGAGGACGACGTGCCTTACACCATGATATCAACCGGGACGCGCTAAGATACTTAATTTGGAAATTATAGCCATTTGGGTGAAAAACGAAAAAACGTCTCAAAAGGCCTAATACGCGCCTTTTTCACCTCTAAACATGAAATTGCCATTTACTCGAAAACTACGAATTGGACAGATGAACCAATTACATGTACGTGTTGAGGACGACGTGCCTTACACCATGATATCAACCGGGACGCGCTAAGATACTTAATTTGGAAATTATAGCCATTTGGGTGAAAAACGAAAAAACGTCTCAAAAGGCCTAATACGCGCCTTTTTCACCTCTAAACATAAAATTGCCATTTACTCGAAAACTACGAATTGGACAGATGAACCAATTACATGTACGTGTTGAGGACGACGTGCCTTACACCATGATATCAACCGGGACGCGCTAAGATACTTAATTTGGAAATTATAGCCATTTGGGTGAAAAACGAAAAAACGTCTCAAAAGGCCTAATACGCGCCTTTTTCACCTCTAAACATAAAATTGCCATTTACTCGAAAACTACGAATTGGACAGATGAACCAATTACATGTACGTGTTGAGGACGACGTGCCTTACACCATGATATCAACCGGGACGCGCTAAGATACTTAATTTGGAAATTATAGCCATTTGGGTGAAAAACGAAAAAACGTCTCAAAAGGCCTAATACGCGCCTTTTTCACCTCTAAACATAAAATTGCCATTTACTCGAAAACTACGAATTGGACAGATGAACCAATTACATGTACGTGTTGAGGACGACGTGCCTTACACCATGATATCAACCGGGACGCGCTAAGATACTTAATTTGGAAATTATAGCCATTTGGGTGAAAAACGAAAAAACGTCTCAAAAGGCCTAATACGCGCCTTTTTCACCTCTAAACATAAAATTGCCATTTACTCGAAAACTACGAATTGGACAGATGAACCAATTACATGTACGTGTTGAGGACGACGTGCCTTACACCATGATATCAACCGGGACGCGCTAAGATACTTAATTTGGAAATTATAGCCATTTGGGTGAAAAACAAAAAAAACGTCTCAAAAGGCCTAATACGCGCCTTTTTCACCTCTAAACATGAAATTGCCATTTACTCGAAAACTACGAATTGGACAGATGAACCAATTACATGTACGTGTTGAGGACGACGTGCCTTACACCATGATATCAACCGGGACGCGCTAAGATACTTAATTTGGAAATTATAGCCATTTGGGTGAAAAACGAAAAAACGTCTCAAAAGGCCTAATACGCGCCTTTTTCACCTCTAAACATGAAATTGCCATTTACTCGAAAACTACGAATTGGACAGATGAACCAATTACATGTACGTGTTGAGGACGACGTGCCTTACACCATGATATCAACCGGGACGCGCTAAGATACTTAATTTGGAAATTATAGCCATTTGGGTGAAAAACGAAAAAACGTCTCAAAAGGCCTAATACGCGCCTTTTTCACCTCTAAACATAAAATTGCCATTTACTCGAAAACTACGAATTGGACAGATGAACCAATTACATGTACGTGTTGAGGACGACGTGCCTTACACCATGATATCAACCGGGACGCGCTAAGATACTTAATTTGGAAATTATAGCCATTTGGGTGAAAAACGAAAAAACGTCTCAAAAGGCCTAATACGCGCCTTTTTCACCTCTAAACATAAAATTGCCATTTACTCGAAAACTACGAATTGGACAGATGAACCAATTACATGTACGTGTTGAGGACGACGTGCCTTACACCATGATATCAACCGGGACGCGCTAAGATACTTAATTTGGAAATTATAGCCATTTGGGTGAAAAACGAAAAAACGTCTCAAAAGGCCTAATACGCGCCTTTTTCACCTCTAAACATAAAATTGCCATTTACTCGAAAACTACGAATTGGACAGATGAACCAATTACATGTACGTGTTGAGGACGACGTGCCTTACACCATGATATCAACCGGGACGCGCTAAGATACTTAATTTGGAAATTATAGCCATTTGGGTGAAAACGAAAAAACGTCTCAAAAGGCCTAATACGCGCCTTTTTCACCTCTAAACATAAAATTGCCATTTACTCGAAAACTACGAATTGGACAGATGAACCAATTACATGTACGTGTTGAGGACGACGTGCCTTACACCATGATATCAACCGGGACGCGCTAAGATACTTAATTTGGAAATTATAGCCATTTGGGTGAAAAACGAAAAAAGCGTCTCAAAAGGCCTAATACGCGCCTTTTTCACCTCTAAACATAAAATTGCCATTTACTCGAAAACTACGAATTGGACAGATGAACCAATTACATGTACGTGTTGAGGACGACGTGCCTTACACCATGATATCAACCGGGACGCGCTAAGATACTTAATTTGGAAATTATAGCCATTTGGGTGAAAACGAAAAAACGTCTCAAAAGGCCTAATACGCGCCTTTTTCACCTCTAAACATAAAATTGCCATTTACTCGAAAACTACGAATTGGACAGATGAACCAATTACATGTACGTGTTGAGGACGACGTGCCTTACACCATGATATCAACCGGGACGCGCTAAGATACTTAATTTGGAAATTATAGCCATTTGGGTGAAAAACGAAAAAACGTCTCAAAAGGCCTAATACGCGCCTTTTTCACCTCTAAACATAAAATTGCCATTTACTCGAAAACTACGAATTGGACAGATGAACCAATTACATGTACGTGTTGAGGACGACGTGCCTTACACCATGATATCAACCGGGACGCGCTAAGATACTTAATTTGGAAATTATAGCCATTTGGGTGAAAACGAAAAAACGTCTCAAAAGGCCTAATACGCGCCTTTTTCACCTCTAAACATAAAATTGCCATTTACTCGAAAACTACGAATTGGACAGATGAACCAATTACATGTACGTGTTGAGGACGACGTGCCTTACACCATGATATCAACCGGGACGCGCTAAGATACTTAATTTGGAAATTATAGCCATTTGGGTGAAAAACGAAAAAACGTCTCAAAAGGCCTAATACGCGCCTTTTTCACCTCTAAACATGAAATTGCCATTTACTCGAAAACTACGAATTGGACAGATGAACCAATTACATGTACGTGTTGAGGACGACGTGCCTTACACCATGATATCAACCGGGACGCGCTAAGATACTTAATTTGGAAATTATAGCCATTTGGGTGAAAAACGAAAAAACGTCTCAAAAGGCCTAATACGCGCCTTTTTCACCTCTAAACATAAAATTGCCATTTACTCGAAAACTACGAATTGGACAGATGAACCAATTACATGTACGTGTTGAGGACGACGTGCCTTACACCATGATATCAACCGGGACGCGCTAAGATACTTAATTTGGAAATTATAGCCATTTGGGTGAAAAACGAAAAAACGTCTCAAAAGGCCTAATACGCGCCTTTTTCACCTCTAAACATAAAATTGCCATTTACTCGAAAACTACGAATTGGACAGATGAACCAATTACATGTACGTGTTGAGGACGACGTGCCTTACACCATGATATCAACCGGGACGCGCTAAGATACTTAATTTGGAAATTATAGCCATTTGGGTGAAAAACGAAAAAACGTCTCAAAAGGCCTAATACGCGCCTTTTTCACCTCTAAACATAAAATTGCCATTTACTCGAAAACTACGAATTGGACAGATGAACCAATTACATGTACGTGTTGAGGACGACGTGCCTTACACCATGATATCAACCGGGACGCGCTAAGATACTTAATTTGGAAATTATAGCCATTTGGGTGAAAACGAAAAAACGTCTCAAAAGGCCTAATACGCGCCTTTTTCACCTCTAAACATAAAATTGCCATTTACTCGAAAACTACGAATTGGACAGATGAACCAATTACATGTACGTGTTGAGGACGACGTGCCTTACACCATGATATCAACCGGGACGCGCTAAGATACTTAATTTGGAAATTATAGCCATTTGGGTGAAAAACGAAAAAAACGCCTTTTTCACCTCTAAACATAAAATTGCCATTTACTCGAAAACTACGAATTGGACAGATGAACCAATTACATGTACGTGTTGAGGACGACGTGCCTTACACCATGATATCAACCGGGACGCGCTAAGATACTTAATTTGGAAATTATAGCCATTTGGGTGAAAACGAAAAAACGTCTCAAAAGGCCTAATACGCGCCTTTTTCACCTCTAAACATAAAATTGCCATTTACTCGAAAACTACGAATTGGACAGATGAACCAATTACATGTACGTGTTGAGGACGACGTGCCTTACACCATGATATCAACCGGGACGCGCTAAGATACTTAATTTGGAAATTATAGCCATTTGGGTGAAAAACGAAAAAACGTCTCAAAAGGCCTAATACGCGCCTTTTTCACCTCTAAACATAAAATTGCCATTTACTCGAAAACTACGAATTGGACAGATGAACCAATTACATGTACGTGTTGAGGACGACGTGCCTTACACCATGATATCAACCGGGACGCGCTAAGATACTTAATTTGGAAATTATAGCCATTTGGGTGAAAAACGAAAAAACGTCTCAAAAGGCCTAATACGCGCCTTTTTCACCTCTAAACATAAAATTGCCATTTACTCGAAAACTACGAATTGGACAGATGAACCAATTACATGTACGTGTTGAGGACGACGTGCCTTACACCATGATATCAACCGGGACGCGCTAAGATACTTAATTTGGAAATTATAGCCATTTGGGTGAAAACGAAAAAACGTCTCAAAAGGCCTAATACGCGCCTTTTTCACCTCTAAACATAAAATTGCCATTTACTCGAAAACTACGAATTGGACAGATGAACCAATTACATGTACGTGTTGAGGACGACGTGCCTTACACCATGATATCAACCGGGACGCGCTAAGATACTTAATTTGGAAATTATAGCCATTTGGGTGAAAACGAAAAAACGTCTCAAAAGGCCTAATACGCGCCTTTTTCACCTCTAAACATAAAATTGCCATTTACTCGAAAACTACGAATTGGACAGATGAACCAATTACATGTACGTGTTGAGGACGACGTGCCTTACACCATGATATCAACCGGGACGCGCTAAGATACTTAATTTGGAAATTATAGCCATTTGGGTGAAAACGAAAAAACGTCTCAAAAGGCCTAATACGCGCCTTTTTCACCTCTAAACATAAAATTGCCATTTACTCGAAAACTACGAATTGGACAGATGAACCAATTACATGTACGTGTTGAGGACGACGTGCCTTACACCATGATATCAACCGGGACGCGCTAAGATACTTAATTTGGAAATTATAGCCATTTGGGTGAAAAACGAAAAAACGTCTCAAAAGGCCTAATACGCGCCTTTTTCACCTCTAAACATGAAATTGCCATTTACTCGAAAACTACGAATTGGACAGATGAACCAATTACATGTACGTGTTGAGGACGACGTGCCTTACACCATGATATCAACCGGGACGCGCTAAGATACTTAATTTGGAAATTATAGCCATTTGGGTGAAAAACGAAAAAACGTCTCAAAAGGCCTAATACGCGCCTTTTTCACCTCTAAACATAAAATTGCCATTTACTCGAAAACTACGAATTGGACAGATGAACCAATTACATGTACGTGTTGAGGACGACGTGCCTTACACCATGATATCAACCGGGACGCGCTAAGATACTTAATTTGGAAATTATAGCCATTTGGGTGAAAAACGAAAAAACGTCTCAAAAGGCCTAATACGCGCCTTTTTCACCTCTAAACATAAAATTGCCATTTACTCGAAAACTACGAATTGGACAGATGAACCAATTACATGTACGTGTTGAGGACGACGTGCCTTACACCATGATATCAACCGGGACGCGCTAAGATACTTAATTTGGAAATTATAGCCATTTGGGTGAAAACGAAAAAACGTCTCAAAAGGCCTAATACGCGCCTTTTTCACCTCTAAACATGAAATTGCCATTTACTCGAAAACTACGAATTGGACAGATGAACCAATTACATGTACGTGTTGAGGACGACGTGCCTTACACCATGATATCAACCGGGACGCGCTAAGATACTTAATTTGGAAATTATAGCCATTTGGGTGAAAACGAAAAAACGTCTCAAAAGGCCTAATACGCGCCTTTTTCACCTCTAAACATGAAATTGCCATTTACTCGAAAACTACGAATTGGACAGATGAACCAATTACATGTACGTGTTGAGGACGACGTGCCTTACACCATGATATCAACCGGGACGCGCTAAGATACTTAATTTGGAAATTATAGCCATTTGGGTGAAAACGAAAAAACGTCTCAAAAGGCCTAATACGCGCCTTTTTCACCTCTAAACATAAAATTGCCATTTACTCGAAAACTACGAATTGGACAGATGAACCAATTACATGTACGTGTTGAGGACGACGTGCCTTACACCATGATATCAACCGGGACGCGCTAAGATACTTAATTTGGAAATTATAGCCATTTGGGTGAAAACGAAAAAACGTCTCAAAAGGCCTAATACGCGCCTTTTTCACCTCTAAACATGAAATTGCCATTTACTCGAAAACTACGAATTGGACAGATGAACCAATTACATGTACGTGTTGAGGACGACGTGCCTTACACCATGATATCAACCGGGACGCGCTAAGATACTTAATTTGGAAATTATAGCCATTTGGGTGAAAACGAAAAAACGTCTCAAAAGGCCTAATACGCGCCTTTTTCACCTCTAAACATAAAATTGCCATTTACTCGAAAACTACGAATTGGACAGATGAACCAATTACATGTACGTGTTGAGGACGACGTGCCTTACACCATGATATCAACCGGGACGCGCTAAGATACTTAATTTGGAAATTATAGCCATTTGGGTGAAAACGAAAAAACGTCTCAAAAGGCCTAATACGCGCCTTTTTCACCTCTAAACATAAAATTGCCATTTACTCGAAAACTACGAATTGGACAGATGAACCAATTACATGTACGTGTTGAGGACGACGTGCCTTACACCATGATATCAACCGGGACGCGCTAAGATACTTAATTTGGAAATTATAGCCATTTGGGTGAAAACGAAAAAACGTCTCAAAAGGCCTAATACGCGCCTTTTTCACCTCTAAACATAAAATTGCCATTTACTCGAAAACTACGAATTGGACAGATGAACCAATTACATGTACGTGTTGAGGACGACGTGCCTTACACCATGATATCAACCGGGACGCGCTAAGATACTTAATTTGGAAATTATAGCCATTTGGGTGAAAAACGAAAAAACGTCTCAAAAGGCCTAATACGCGCCTTTTTCACCTCTAAACATGAAATTGCCATTTACTCGAAAACTACGAATTGGACAGATGAACCAATTACATGTACGTGTTGAGGACGACGTGCCTTACACCATGATATCAACCGGGACGCGCTAAGATACTTAATTTGGAAATTATAGCCATTTGGGTGAAAACGAAAAAACGTCTCAAAAGGCCTAATACGCGCCTTTTTCACCTCTAAACATGAAATTGCCATTTACTCGAAAACTACGAATTGGACAGATGAACCAATTACATGTACGTGTTGAGGACGACGTGCCTTACACCATGATATCAACCGGGACGCGCTAAGATACTTAATTTGGAAATTATAGCCATTTGGGTGAAAACGAAAAAAACGTCTCAAAAGGCCTAATACGCGCCTTTTTCACCTCTAAACATGAAATTGCCATTTACTCGAAAACTACGAATTGGACAGATGAACCAATTACATGTACGTGTTGAGGACGACGTGCCTTACACCATGATATCAACCGGGACGCGCTAAGATACTTAATTTGGAAATTATAGCCATTTGGGTGAAAACGAAAAAACGTCTCAAAAGGCCTAATACGCGCCTTTTTCACCTCTAAACATGAAATTGCCATTTACTCGAAAACTACGAATTGGACAGATGAACCAATTACATGTACGTGTTGAGGACGACGTGCCTTACACCATGATATCAACCGGGACGCGCTAAGATACTTAATTTGGAAATTATAGCCATTTGGGTGAAAAACGAAAAAACGTCTCAAAAGGCCTAATACGCGCCTTTTTCACCTCTAAACATAAAATTGCCATTTACTCGAAAACTACGAATTGGACAGATGAACCAATTACATGTACGTGTTGAGGACGACGTGCCTTACACCATGATATCAACCGGGACGCGCTAAGATACTTAATTTGGAAATTATAGCCATTTGGGTGAAAACGAAAAAACGTCTCAAAAGGCCTAATACGCGCCTTTTTCACCTCTAAACATGAAATTGCCATTTACTCGAAAACTACGAATTGGACAGATGAACCAATTACATGTACGTGTTGAGGACGACGTGCCTTACACCATGATATCAACCGGGACGCGCTAAGATACTTAATTTGGAAATTATAGCCATTTGGGTGAAAACGAAAAAACGTCTCAAAAGGCCTAATACGCGCCTTTTTCACCTCTAAACATGAAATTGCCATTTACTCGAAAACTACGAATTGGACAGATGAACCAATTACATGTACGTGTTGAGGACGACGTGCCTTACACCATGATATCAACCGGGACGCGCTAAGATACTTAATTTGGAAATTATAGCCATTTGGGTGAAAACGAAAAAACGTCTCAAAAGGCCTAATACGCGCCTTTTTCACCTCTAAACATGAAATTGCCATTTACTCGAAAACTACGAATTGGACAGATGAACCAATTACATGTACGTGTTGAGGACGACGTGCCTTACACCATGATATCAACCGGGACGCGCTAAGATACTTAATTTGGAAATTATAGCCATTTGGGTGAAAACAAAAAAACGTCTCAAAAGGCCTAATACGCGCCTTTTTCACCTCTAAACATGAAATTGCCATTTACTCGAAAACTACGAATTGGACAGATGAACCAATTACATGTACGTGTTGAGGACGACGTGCCTTACACCATGATATCAACCGGGACGCGCTAAGATACTTAATTTGGAAATTATAGCCATTTGGGTGAAAACGAAAAAACGTCTCAAAAGGCCTAATACGCGCCTTTTTCACCTCTAAACATAAAATTGCCATTTACTCGAAAACTACGAATTGGACAGATGAACCAATTACATGTACGTGTTGAGGACGACGTGCCTTACACCATGATATCAACCGGGACGCGCTAAGATACTTAATTTGGAAATTATAGCCATTTGGGTGAAAACGAAAAAACGTCTCAAAAGGCCTAATACGCGCCTTTTTCACCTCTAAACATGAAATTGCCATTTACTCGAAAACTACGAATTGGACAGATGAACCAATTACATGTACGTGTTGAGGACGACGTGCCTTACACCATGATATCAACCGGGACGCGCTAAGATACTTAATTTGGAAATTATAGCCATTTGGGTGAAAACGAAAAAACGTCTCAAAAGGCCTAATACGCGCCTTTTTCACCTCTAAACATGAAATTGCCATTTACTCGAAAACTACGAATTGGACAGATGAACCAATTACATGTACGTGTTGAGGACGACGTGCCTTACACCATGATATCAACCGGGACGCGCTAAGATACTTAATTTGGAAATTATAGCCATTTGGGTGAAAACGAAAAAACGTCTCAAAAGGCCTAATACGCGCCTTTTTCACCTCTAAACATGAAATTGCCATTTACTCGAAAACTACGAATTGGACAGATGAACCAATTACATGTACGTGTTGAGGACGACGTGCCTTACACCATGATATCAACCGGGACGCGCTAAGATACTTAATTTGGAAATTATAGCCATTTGGGTGAAAACGAAAAAACGTCTCAAAAGGCCTAATACGCGCCTTTTTCACCTCTAAACATGAAATTGCCATTTACTCGAAAACTACGAATTGGACAGATGAACCAATTACATGTACGTGTTGAGGACGACGTGCCTTACACCATGATATCAACCGGGACGCGCTAAGATACTTAATTTGGAAATTATAGCCATTTGGGTGAAAACGAAAAAACGTCTCAAAAGGCCTAATACGCGCCTTTTTCACCTCTAAACATGAAATTGCCATTTACTCGAAAACTACGAATTGGACAGATGAACCAATTACATGTACGTGTTGAGGACGACGTGCCTTACACCATGATATCAACCGGGACGCGCTAAGATACTTAATTTGGAAATTATAGCCATTTGGGTGAAAACGAAAAAACGTCTCAAAAGGCCTAATACGCGCCTTTTTCACCTCTAAACATGAAATTGCCATTTACTCGAAAACTACGAATTGGACAGATGAACCAATTACATGTACGTGTTGAGGACGACGTGCCTTACACCATGATATCAACCGGGACGCGCTAAGATACTTAATTTGGAAATTATAGCCATTTGGGTGAAAACGAAAAAACGTCTCAAAAGGCCTAATACGCGCCTTTTTCACCTCTAAACATGAAATTGCCATTTACTCGAAAACTACGAATTGGACAGATGAACCAATTACATGTACGTGTTGAGGACGACGTGCCTTACACCATGATATCAACCGGGACGCGCTAAGATACTTAATTTGGAAATTATAGCCATTTGGGTGAAAACGAAAAAACGTCTCAAAAGGCCTAATACGCGCCTTTTTCACCTCTAAACATGAAATTGCCATTTACTCGAAAACTACGAATTGGACAGATGAACCAATTACATGTACGTGTTGAGGACGACGTGCCTTACACCATGATATCAACCGGGACGCGCTAAGATACTTAATTTGGAAATTATAGCCATTTGGGTGAAAACGAAAAAACGTCTCAAAAGGCCTAATACGCGCCTTTTTCACCTCTAAACATAAAATTGCCATTTACTCGAAAACTACGAATTGGACAGATGAACCAATTACATGTACGTGTTGAGGACGACGTGCCTTACACCATGATATCAACCGGGACGCGCTAAGATACTTAATTTGGAAATTATAGCCATTTGGGTGAAAACGAAAAAACGTCTCAAAAGGCCTAATACGCGCCTTTTTCACCTCTAAACATGAAATTGCCATTTACTCGAAAACTACGAATTGGACAGATGAACCAATTACATGTACGTGTTGAGGACGACGTGCCTTACACCATGATATCAACCGGGACGCGCTAAGATACTTAATTTGGAAATTATAGCCATTTGGGTGAAAACGAAAAAAACGTCTCAAAAGGCCTAATACGCGCCTTTTTCACCTCTAAACATGAAATTGCCATTTACTCGAAAACTACGAATTGGACAGATGAACCAATTACATGTACGTGTTGAGGACGACGTGCCTTACACCATGATATCAACCGGGACGCGCTAAGATACTTAATTTGGAAATTATAGCCATTTGGGTGAAAACAAAAAAACGTCTCAAAAGGCCTAATACGCGCCTTTTTCACCTCTAAACATGAAATTGCCATTTACTCGAAAACTACGAATTGGACAGATGAACCAATTACATGTACGTGTTGAGGACGACGTGCCTTACACCATGATATCAACCGGGACGCGCTAAGATACTTAATTTGGAAATTATAGCCATTTGGGTGAAAACAAAAAAACGTCTCAAAAGGCCTAATACGCGCCTTTTTCACCTCTAAACATGAAATTGCCATTTACTCGAAAACTACGAATTGGACAGATGAACCAATTACATGTACGTGTTGAGGACGACGTGCCTTACACCATGATATCAACCGGGACGCGCTAAGATACTTAATTTGGAAATTATAGCCATTTGGGTGAAAACGAAAAAACGTCTCAAAAGGCCTAATACGCGCCTTTTTCACCTCTAAACATGAAATTGCCATTTACTCGAAAACTACGAATTGGACAGATGAACCAATTACATGTACGTGTTGAGGACGACGTGCCTTACACCATGATATCAACCGGGACGCGCTAAGATACTTAATTTGGAAATTATAGCCATTTGGGTGAAAACGAAAAAACGTCTCAAAAGGCCTAATACGCGCCTTTTTCACCTCTAAACATGAAATTGCCATTTACTCGAAAACTACGAATTGGACAGATGAACCAATTACATGTACGTGTTGAGGACGACGTGCCTTACACCATGATATCAACCGGGACGCGCTAAGATACTTAATTTGGAAATTATAGCCATTTGGGTGAAAAACGAAAAAACGTCTCAAAAGGCCTAATACGCGCCTTTTTCACCTCTAAACATGAAATTGCCATTTACTCGAAAACTACGAATTGGACAGATGAACCAATTACATGTACGTGTTGAGGACGACGTGCCTTACACCATGATATCAACCGGGACGCGCTAAGATACTTAATTTGGAAATTATAGCCATTTGGGTGAAAACGAAAAAACGTCTCAAAAGGCCTAATACGCGCCTTTTTCACCTCTAAACATGAAATTGCCATTTACTCGAAAACTACGAATTGGACAGATGAACCAATTACATGTACGTGTTGAGGACGACGTGCCTTACACCATGATATCAACCGGGACGCGCTAAGATACTTAATTTGGAAATTATAGCCATTTGGGTGAAAACAAAAAAACGTCTCAAAAGGCCTAATACGCGCCTTTTTCACCTCTAAACATGAAATTGCCATTTACTCGAAAACTACGAATTGGACAGATGAACCAATTACATGTACGTGTTGAGGACGACGTGCCTTACACCATGATATCAACCGGGACGCGCTAAGATACTTAATTTGGAAATTATAGCCATTCGGGTCAAAACGAAAAAACGTCTCAAAAGGCCTAATACGCGCCTTTTTCACCTCTAAACATGAAATTGCCATTTACTCGAAAACTACGAATTGGACAGATGAACCAATTACATGTACGTGTTGAGGACGACGTGCCTTACACCATGATATCAACCGGGACGCGCTAAGATACTTAATTTGGAAATTATAGCCATTTGGGTGAAAAACGAAAAAACGTCTCAAAAGGCCTAATACGCGCCTTTTTCACCTCTAAACATGAAATTGCCATTTACTCGAAAACTACGAATTGGACAGATGAACCAATTACATGTACGTGTTGAGGACGACGTGCCTTACACCATGATATCAACCGACGCGCTAAGATACTTAATTTGGAAATTATAGCCATTTGGGTGAAAACGAAAAAACGTCTCAAAAGGCCTAATACGCGCCTTTTTCACCTCTAAACATGAAATTGCCATTTACTCGAAAACTACGAATTGGACAGATGAACCAATTACATGTACGTGTTGAGGACGACGTGCCTTACACCATGATATCAACCGGGACGCGCTAAGATACTTAATTTGGAAATTATAGCCATTTGGGTGAAAACGAAAAAACGTCTCAAAAGGCCTAATACGCGCCTTTTTCACCTCTAAACATGAAATTGCCATTTACTCGAAAACTACGAATTGGACAGATGAACCAATTACATGTACGTGTTGAGGACGACGTGCCTTACACCATGATATCAACCGGGACGCGCTAAGATACTTAATTTGGAAATTATAGCCATTTGGGTGAAAACGAAAAAACGTCTCAAAAGGCCTAATACGCGCCTTTTTCACCTCTAAACATGAAATTGCCATTTACTCGAAAACTACGAATTGGACAGATGAACCAATTACATGTACGTGTTGAGGACGACGTGCCTTACACCATGATATCAACCGGGACGCGCTAAGATACTTAATTTGGAAATTATAGCCATTTGGGTGAAAAACGAAAAAACGTCTCAAAAGGCCTAATACGCGCCTTTTTCACCTCTAAACATGAAATTGCCATTTACTCGAAAACTACGAATTGGACAGATGAACCAATTACATGTACGTGTTGAGGACGACGTGCCTTACACCATGATATCAACCGGGACGCGCTAAGATACTTAATTTGGAAATTATAGCCATTTGGGTGAAAACGAAAAAAACGTCTCAAAAGGCCTAATACGCGCCTTTTTCACCTCTAAACATGAAATTGCCATTTACTCGAAAACTACGAATTGGACAGATGAACCAATTACATGTACGTGTTGAGGACGACGTGCCTTACACCATGATATCAACCGGGACGCGCTAAGATACTTAATTTGGAAATTATAGCCATTTGGGTGAAAACGAAAAAACGTCTCAAAAGGCCTAATACGCGCCTTTTTCACCTCTAAACATGAAATTGCCATTTACTCGAAAACTACGAATTGGACAGATGAACCAATTACATGTACGTGTTGAGGACGACGTGCCTTACACCATGATATCAACCGGGACGCGCTAAGATACTTAATTTGGAAATTATAGCCATTTGGGTGAAAAACGAAAAAACGTCTCAAAAGGCCTAATACGCGCCTTTTTCACCTCTAAACATGAAATTGCCATTTACTCGAAAACTACGAATTGGACAGATGAACCAATTACATGTACGTGTTGAGGACGACGTGCCTTACACCATGATATCAACCGGGACGCGCTAAGATACTTAATTTGGAAATTATAGCCATTTGGGTGAAAACGAAAAAACGTCTCAAAAGGCCTAATACGCGCCTTTTTCACCTCTAAACATGAAATTGCCATTTACTCGAAAACTACGAATTGGACAGATGAACCAATTACATGTACGTGTTGAGGACGACGTGCCTTACACCATGATATCAACCGGGACGCGCTAAGATACTTAATTTGGAAATTATAGCCATTTGGGTGAAAAACGAAAAAACGTCTCAAAAGGCCTAATACGCGCCTTTTTCACCTCTAAACATGAAATTGCCATTTACTCGAAAACTACGAATTGGACAGATGAACCAATTACATGTACGTGTTGAGGACGACGTGCCTTACACCATGATATCAACCGGGACGCGCTAAGATACTTAATTTGGAAATTATAGCCATTTGGGTGAAAACGAAAAAACGTCTCAAAAGGCCTAATACGCGCCTTTTTCACCTCTAAACATGAAATTGCCATTTACTCGAAAACTACGAATTGGACAGATGAACCAATTACATGTACGTGTTGAGGACGACGTGCCTTACACCATGATATCAACCGGGACGCGCTAAGATACTTAATTTGGAAATTATAGCCATTTGGGTGAAAAACGAAAAAACGTCTCAAAAGGCCTAATACGCGCCTTTTTCACCTCTAAACATAAAATTGCCATTTACTCGAAAACTACGAATTGGACAGATGAACCAATTACATGTACGTGTTGAGGACGACGTGCCTTACACCATGATATCAACCGGGACGCGCTAAGATACTTAATTTGGAAATTATAGCCATTTGGGTGAAAACGAAAAAACGTCTCAAAAGGCCTAATACGCGCCTTTTTCACCTCTAAACATGAAATTGCCATTTACTCGAAAACTACGAATTGGACAGATGAACCAATTACATGTACGTGTTGAGGACGACGTGCCTTACACCATGATATCAACCGGGACGCGCTAAGATACTTAATTTGGAAATTATAGCCATTTGGGTGAAAAACGAAAAAACGTCTCAAAAGGCCTAATACGCGCCTTTTCACCTCTAAACATGAAATTGCCATTTACTCGAAAACTACGAATTGGACAGATGAACCAATTACATGTACGTGTTGAGGACGACGTGCCTTACACCATGATATCAACCGGGACGCGCTAAGATACTTAATTTGGAAATTATAGCCATTTGGGTGAAAAACGAAAAAACGTCTCAAAAGGCCTAATACGCGCCTTTTTCACCTCTAAACATGAAATTGCCATTTACTCGAAAACTACGAATTGGACAGATGAACCAATTACATGTACGTGTTGAGGACGACGTGCCTTACACCATGATATCAACCGGGACGCGCTAAGATACTTAATTTGGAAATTATAGCCATTTGGGTGAAAAACGAAAAAACGTCTCAAAAGGCCTAATACGCGCCTTTTTCACCTCTAAACATGAAATTGCCATTTACTCGAAAACTACGAATTGGACAGATGAACCAATTACATGTACGTGTTGAGGACGACGTGCCTTACACCATGATATCAACCGGGACGCGCTAAGATACTTAATTTGGAAATTATAGCCATTTGGGTGAAAAACGAAAAAACGTCTCAAAAGGCCTAATACGCGCCTTTTTCACCTCTAAACATGAAATTGCCATTTACTCGAAAACTACGAATTGGACAGATGAACCAATTACATGTACGTGTTGAGGACGACGTGCCTTACACCATGATATCAACCGGGACGCGCTAAGATACTTAATTTGGAAATTATAGCCATTTGGGTGAAAACGAAAAAACGTCTCAAAAGGCCTAATACGCGCCTTTTTCACCTCTAAACATAAAATTGCCATTTACTCGAAAACTACGAATTGGACAGATGAACCAATTACATGTACGTGTTGAGGACGACGTGCCTTACACCATGATATCAACCGGGACGCGCTAAGATACTTAATTTGGAAATTATAGCCATTTGGGTGAAAACGAAAAAACGTCTCAAAAGGCCTAATACGCGCCTTTTTCACCTCTAAACATGAAATTGCCATTTACTCGAAAACTACGAATTGGACAGATGAACCAATTACATGTACGTGTTGAGGACGACGTGCCTTACACCATGATATCAACCGGGACGCGCTAAGATACTTAATTTGGAAATTATAGCCATTTGGGTGAAAAACGAAAAAACGTCTCAAAAGGCCTAATACGCGCCTTTTTCACCTCTAAACATAAAATTGCCATTTACTCGAAAACTACGAATTGGACAGATGAACCAATTACATGTACGTGTTGAGGACGACGTGCCTTACACCATGATATCAACCGGGACGCGCTAAGATACTTAATTTGGAAATTATAGCCATTTGGGTGAAAAACGAAAAAACGTCTCAAAAGGCCTAATACGCGCCTTTTTCACCTCTAAACATAAAATTGCCATTTACTCGAAAACTACGAATTGGACAGATGAACCAATTACATGTACGTGTTGAGGACGACGTGCCTTACACCATGATATCAACCGGGACGCGCTAAGATACTTAATTTGGAAATTATAGCCATTTGGGTGAAAACGAAAAAACGTCTCAAAAGGCCTAATACGCGCCTTTTTCACCTCTAAACATAAAATTGCCATTTACTCGAAAACTACGAATTGGACAGATGAACCAATTACATGTACGTGTTGAGGACGACGTGCCTTACACCATGATATCAACCGGGACGCGCTAAGATACTTAATTTGGAAATTATAGCCATTTGGGTGAAAACGAAAAAAACGTCTCAAAAGGCCTAATACGCGCCTTTTTCACCTCTAAACATAAAATTGCCATTTACTCGAAAACTACGAATTGGACAGATGAACCAATTACATGTACGTGTTGAGGACGACGTGCCTTACACCATGATATCAACCGGGACGCGCTAAGATACTTAATTTGGAAATTATAGCCATTTGGGTGAAAACGAAAAAACGTCTCAAAAGGCCTAATACGCGCCTTTTTCACCTCTAAACATGAAATTGCCATTTACTCGAAAACTACGAATTGGACAGATGAACCAATTACATGTACGTGTTGAGGACGACGTGCCTTACACCATGATATCAACCGGGACGCGCTAAGATACTTAATTTGGAAATTATAGCCATTTGGGTGAAAACGAAAAAACGTCTCAAAAGGCCTAATACGCGCCTTTTTCACCTCTAAACATAAAATTGCCATTTACTCGAAAACTACGAATTGGACAGATGAACCAATTACATGTACGTGTTGAGGACGACGTGCCTTACACCATGATATCAACCGGGACGCGCTAAGATACTTAATTTGGAAATTATAGCCATTTGGGTGAAAAACGAAAAAACGTCTCAAAAGGCCTAATACGCGCCTTTTTCACCTCTAAACATGAAATTGCCATTTACTCGAAAACTACGAATTGGACAGATGAACCAATTACATGTACGTGTTGAGGACGACGTGCCTTACACCATGATATCAACCGGGACGCGCTAAGATACTTAATTTGGAAATTATAGCCATTTGGGTGAAAAACGAAAAAACGTCTCAAAAGGCCTAATACGCGCCTTTTTCACCTCTAAACATAAAATTGCCATTTACTCGAAAACTACGAATTGGACAGATGAACCAATTACATGTACGTGTTGAGGACGACGTGCCTTACACCATGATATCAACCGGGACGCGCTAAGATACTTAATTTGGAAATTATAGCCATTTGGGTGAAAAACGAAAAAACGTCTCAAAAGGCCTAATACGCGCCTTTTTCACCTCTAAACATGAAATTGCCATTTACTCGAAAACTACGAATTGGACAGATGAACCAATTACATGTACGTGTTGAGGACGACGTGCCTTACACCATGATATCAACCGGGACGCGCTAAGATACTTAATTTGGAAATTATAGCCATTTGGGTGAAAAACGAAAAAACGTCTCAAAAGGCCTAATACGCGCCTTTTTCACCTCTAAACATAAAATTGCCATTTACTCGAAAACTACGAATTGGACAGATGAACCAATTACATGTACGTGTTGAGGACGACGTGCCTTACACCATGATATCAACCGGGACGCGCTAAGATACTTAATTTGGAAATTATAGCCATTTGGGTGAAAAACGAAAAAAGCGTCTCAAAAGGCCTAATACGCGCCTTTTTCACCTCTAAACATAAAATTGCCATTTACTCGAAAACTACGAATTGGACAGATGAACCAATTACATGTACGTGTTGAGGACGACGTGCCTTACACCATGATATCAACCGGGACGCGCTAAGATACTTAATTTGGAAATTATAGCCATTTGGGTGAAAAACGAAAAAACGTCTCAAAAGGCCTAATACGCGCCTTTTTCACCTCTAAACATAAAATTGCCATTTACTCGAAAACTACGAATTGGACAGATGAACCAATTACATGTACGTGTTGAGGACGACGTGCCTTACACCATGATATCAACCGGGACGCGCTAAGATACTTAATTTGGAAATTATAGCCATTTGGGTGAAAACGAAAAAACGTCTCAAAAGGCCTAATACGCGCCTTTTTCACCTCTAAACATAAAATTGCCATTTACTCGAAAACTACGAATTGGACAGATGAACCAATTACATGTACGTGTTGAGGACGACGTGCCTTACACCATGATATCAACCGGGACGCGCTAAGATACTTAATTTGGAAATTATAGCCATTTGGGTGAAAAACGAAAAAACGTCTCAAAAGGCCTAATACGCGCCTTTTTCACCTCTAAACATAAAATTGCCATTTACTCGAAAACTACGAATTGGACAGATGAACCAATTACATGTACGTGTTGAGGACGACGTGCCTTACACCATGATATCAACCGGGACGCGCTAAGATACTTAATTTGGAAATTATAGCCATTTGGGTGAAAACGAAAAAACGTCTCAAAAGGCCTAATACGCGCCTTTTTCACCTCTAAACATAAAATTGCCATTTACTCGAAAACTACGAATTGGACAGATGAACCAATTACATGTACGTGTTGAGGACGACGTGCCTTACACCATGATATCAACCGGGACGCGCTAAGATACTTAATTTGGAAATTATAGCCATTTGGGTGAAAACGAAAAAACGTCTCAAAAGGCCTAATACGCGCCTTTTTCACCTCTAAACATAAAATTGCCATTTACTCGAAAACTACGAATTGGACAGATGAACCAATTACATGTACGTGTTGAGGACGACGTGCCTTACACCATGATATCAACCGGGACGCGCTAAGATACTTAATTTGGAAATTATAGCCATTTGGGTGAAAAACGAAAAAACGTCTCAAAAGGCCTAATACGCGCCTTTTTCACCTCTAAACATAAAATTGCCATTTACTCGAAAACTACGAATTGGACAGATGAACCAATTACATGTACGTGTTGAGGACGACGTGCCTTACACCATGATATCAACCGGGACGCGCTAAGATACTTAATTTGGAAATTATAGCCATTTGGGTGAAAACGAAAAAACGTCTCAAAAGGCCTAATACGCGCCTTTTTCACCTCTAAACATAAAATTGCCATTTACTCGAAAACTACGAATTGGACAGATGAACCAATTACATGTACGTGTTGAGGACGACGTGCCTTACACCATGATATCAACCGGGACGCGCTAAGATACTTAATTTGGAAATTATAGCCATTTGGGTGAAAAACGAAAAAACGTCTCAAAAGGCCTAATACGCGCCTTTTTCACCTCTAAACATGAAATTGCCATTTACTCGAAAACTACGAATTGGACAGATGAACCAATTACATGTACGTGTTGAGGACGACGTGCCTTACACCATGATATCAACCGGGACGCGCTAAGATACTTAATTTGGAAATTATAGCCATTTGGGTGAAAAACGAAAAAACGTCTCAAAAGGCCTAATACGCGCCTTTTTCACCTCTAAACATAAAATTGCCATTTACTCGAAAACTACGAATTGGACAGATGAACCAATTACATGTACGTGTTGAGGACGACGTGCCTTACACCATGATATCAACCGGGACGCGCTAAGATACTTAATTTGGAAATTATAGCCATTTGGGTGAAAACGAAAAAACGTCTCAAAAGGCCTAATACGCGCCTTTTTCACCTCTAAACATAAAATTGCCATTTACTCGAAAACTACGAATTGGACAGATGAACCAATTACATGTACGTGTTGAGGACGACGTGCCTTACACCATGATATCAACCGGGACGCGCTAAGATACTTAATTTGGAAATTATAGCCATTTGGGTGAAAACGAAAAAACGTCTCAAAAGGCCTAATACGCGCCTTTTTCACCTCTAAACATAAAATTGCCATTTACTCGAAAACTACGAATTGGACAGATGAACCAATTACATGTACGTGTTGAGGACGACGTGCCTTACACCATGATATCAACCGGGACGCGCTAAGATACTTAATTTGGAAATTATAGCCATTTGGGTGAAAACGAAAAAACGTCTCAAAAGGCCTAATACGCGCCTTTTTCACCTCTAAACATAAAATTGCCATTTACTCGAAAACTACGAATTGGACAGATGAACCAATTACATGTACGTGTTGAGGACGACGTGCCTTACACCATGATATCAACCGGGACGCGCTAAGATACTTAATTTGGAAATTATAGCCATTTGGGTGAAAAACGAAAAAACGTCTCAAAAGGCCTAATACGCGCCTTTTTCACCTCTAAACATAAAATTGCCATTTACTCGAAAACTACGAATTGGACAGATGAACCAATTACATGTACGTGTTGAGGACGACGTGCCTTACACCATGATATCAACCGGGACGCGCTAAGATACTTAATTTGGAAATTATAGCCATTTGGGTGAAAACGAAAAAAACGTCTCAAAAGGCCTAATACGCGCCTTTTTCACCTCTAAACATGAAATTGCCATTTACTCGAAAACTACGAATTGGACAGATGAACCAATTACATGTACGTGTTGAGGACGACGTGCCTTACACCATGATATCAACCGGGACGCGCTAAGATACTTAATTTGGAAATTATAGCCATTTGGGTGAAAACGAAAAAACGTCTCAAAAGGCCTAATACGCGCCTTTTTCACCTCTAAACATGAAATTGCCATTTACTCGAAAACTACGAATTGGACAGATGAACCAATTACATGTACGTGTTGAGGACGACGTGCCTTACACCATGATATCAACCGGGACGCGCTAAGATACTTAATTTGGAAATTATAGCCATTTGGGTGAAAACGAAAAAACGTCTCAAAAGGCCTAATACGCGCCTTTTTCACCTCTAAACATAAAATTGCCATTTACTCGAAAACTACGAATTGGACAGATGAACCAATTACATGTACGTGTTGAGGACGACGTGCCTTACACCATGATATCAACCGACGCGCTAAGATACTTAATTTGGAAATTATAGCCATTTGGGTGAAAACGAAAAAACGTCTCAAAAGGCCTAATACGCGCCTTTTCACCTCTAAACATAAAATTGCCATTTACTCGAAAACTACGAATTGGACAGATGAACCAATTACATGTACGTGTTGAGGACGACGTGCCTTACACCATGATATCAACCGGGACGCGCTAAGATACTTAATTTGGAAATTATAGCCATTTGGGTGAAAACGAAAAAACGTCTCAAAAGGCCTAATACGCGCTTTTTCACCTCTAAACATAAAATTGCCATTTACTCGAAAACTACGAATTGGACAGATGAACCAATTACATGTACGTGTTGAGGACGACGTGCCTTACACCATGATATCAACCGACGCGCTAAGATACTTAATTTGGAAATTATAGCCATTTGGGTGAAAACGAAAAAACGTCTCAAAAGGCCTAATACGCGCCTTTTTCACCTCTAAACATGAAATTGCCATTTACTCGAAAACTACGAATTGGACAGATGAACCAATTACATGTACGTGTTGAGGACGACGTGCCTTACACCATGATATCAACCGGGACGCGCTAAGATACTTAATTTGGAAATTATAGCCATTTGGGTGAAAACGAAAAAACGTCTCAAAAGGCCTAATACGCGCCTTTTTCACCTCTAAACATAAAATTGCCATTTACTCGAAAACTACGAATTGGACAGATGAACCAATTACATGTACGTGTTGAGGACGACGTGCCTTACACCATGATATCAACCGCGACGCGCTAAGATACTTAATTTGGAAATTATAGCCATTTGGGTGAAAACGAAAAACGTCTCAAAAGGCCTAATACGCGCCTTTTTCACCTCTAAACATAAAATTGCCATTTACTCGAAAACTACGAATTGGACAGATGAACCAATTACATGTACGTGTTGAGGACGACGTGCCTTACACCATGATATCAACCGGGACGCGCTAAGATACTTAATTTGGAAATTATAGCCATTTGGGTGAAAACGAAAAAACGTCTCAAAAGGCCTAATACGCGCCTTTTTCACCTCTAAACATAAAATTGCCATTTACTCGAAAACTACGAATTGGACAGATGAACCAATTACATGTACGTGTTGAGGACGACGTGCCTTACACCATGATATCAACCGGGACGCGCTAAGATACTTAATTTGGAAATTATAGCCATTTGGGTGAAAACGAAAAAACGTCTCAAAAGGCCTAATACGCGCCTTTTTCACCTCTAAACATAAAATTGCCATTTACTCGAAAACTACGAATTGGACAGATGAACCAATTACATGTACGTGTTGAGGACGACGTGCCTTACACCATGATATCAACCGGGACGCGCTAAGATACTTAATTTGGAAATTATAGCCATTTGGGTGAAAACGAAAAAACGTCTCAAAAGGCCTAATACGCGCCTTTTTCACCTCTAAACATG